>PVHY01030813.1:0-13120 GCA_004024945.1 Uropsilus gracilis
GCAGAAGCTTCCAGAACTCAGAGGAGGGCCGCGGGGTGCTCATGATTGAGCGTGCGTGGGTGATGTGGGGTGGTGCTGCCCTTGGCAGCCGCCAGCAGGCCTCTGCAGCCCTGAGTGCGCTGCTGTCCAAGGTTCTGGAGACTTCGGCCCGCCGGGCCCCACCCTGACAGGCCCAGGCCCTGCGTCCACACCCAGGAAGCCGTGTCCTGAGGCCCTGTGTCCGGTGGCTGCGTTGTGTCCTCAGGGAGCGACACGGCTGAGGCAGGACGCTCCTGGCAGCAGAGAGACTCGGGCTCTCGGACCCGTTCCTGCGTGGCCTCGGAAGGGACACGGCGCCAAGAGTGAGTGTCCGTGGGGACGAGGGCCCGGCAGAGACCCCCCCACCCTACGGAGGTCCCCTCCCGGCGAGTGCCTGGCGCGCACAGACCTCTGACGACGTCTGCCAAACCACCCCGATCCCAGGAGAGGCGACAGGCAGGCGTGCACACTGAGCTCCCCCGGGAGGGGACCCCATCAGTCCCTGCGAGCCTCCGCCACCCCTCGTCCCGAGGCCGCTCCCCTCCGGGGCACGGGGCCTGGGGGGGTGCGCAGGGCCCCCGCCATGTCCTAGAGGACGTGGACTCACAGCGGCTGCCTTTTGTTTGTTGGCCGGGGCAGATTCCGGGCCTGGGCCGCCCAAGCATGAGCTTCGCACTCGTCTGCGTGACGGGGGGGGAGACGAAGGTGTCGGGCCGAACCGCAAGGAGAAAACCAGGACCCAAACGCCAGCACCTTCCACCGACGAGCGCAAACGCCTAGGCTTGGCGTTGGCACTGTCACTCGGCCCGCCGCGGCCCGGACATCAGAGCGGCCCGCAGCGTCTTCCCTGGTGTCCACGGTGACGTAGCCACACACGGCTGCGGCCCCCGCATTCCCGTGCACCCCAGCTCCGCGCTCACACGTGGGGTTCATCTTTCCAAGTCGTGCTTTCCCTGCAGTTTCTCTGGGATGACGTCAGCACGCTTCGGGGGAGGGGGGGTGGACAAGCAGTCCCGTGAGCTGGAGGTTTTCTTAAGAAAACCTGCAACGATCCCGCTTCCCCTGACGTCAGATGCGAATTCCTGGCTTAGCCACAGGCGGTCGTGAAGTGAAACAGAGAAAGGCGCGCCAGGCGCATCTAGTGACAGAGCAGGATGAAGCCAGGGGTTCAGGCTGACTCCCACAGCGGGGTGGGGGGCAGACACCCTCCATTCTCGCTCTGATCATGGAAACCGCCCCGAGAGGCTGGGGCTGTTTTCTAACGTGGTGTCAGCCTGAAGTGTTCTGTGTGTGGCAGGAGCTGAGAGCCATGGGCAGGGTCAGGAGGGCAAAGATGGGCGGGCTGGCCCAATTCCACCATAGCTGAGAAGGAGCTGAGGGGCGAGATGGGAGCGTGAATCCTTCCAGCGTGTGGCGATGAGCGGCTGTGAAATCTTCATTCTCCCGGGCACTCATCGTGAAACATGAGCCGAGCTCCTTGCTGTTTAGACCTAGGTCTGTATTTGGGGGTTTGCAGCGCACACCTTCTTAATTTGGGGGGTTACAGCCCTGCTCCTCCATGAGTGTGCACGTGAGCGTCCACTCACCCTCCACCAAACCACCAAGCAGTACCCCCTCAGCCTCCCTCAACAGCCCCACCTTCACCCCCCTCCACTTCCCTCTATCAACCGTTGGATTCTTTCAAAAGTCGGAGATTGATCTCTGCAGCGTCTTGACTGTGACTGGCTTCTTTGTTATTTATATTCCACCCAGGAATGAAACCAGCCAATGTCGTTACATTCTGACTTTTTCCATTTCCCGTAATTGCCTTTTTAACAGCTATATAATATTTCACTCCCATAGTCCAGTTTCTTTCCCCATTCATCTGTTGCGGGGAAACTTAGGTTGGTTCTATGACATGACGGTTATGCAGAGCTGCTGTGAACATAGATGTACAAACATCTTCTCACATTCGAGTTTTCAGATTTTTAGATAAATGCCTAATGAAGGTATTGCTGGGTCGTACAGAATTTCTGTTTTTCTATAGAGGCCTTGACAACTTGTATTCCCACCCAGAATGGATGAGAGTTACTTTTTTCACCACATTCTCATCAATATTTGATTCCATTCTTTATAACTGGACATCATTTGGGGGGGGAGGTGATAGCCCATTGTGGGGTGATTTGCATTTCCATTATAGTACGTGATGGACATTTTTTCATATTTGAAGGTCATCTGAAGGTCTATTTAAATGTTTTGCCCATATTTTATTGGGTTGTCTGTTTCTGTGCTGTTGGATTGTATTAGATAAATTAGCCCCTTTTCAGGTGTGTGAGATGCATGTATTTTTTCCCCATTTCCACGCTGCCTTCTTTGTTTCTGTGATGGTTTCTTTCGAGGCACTAACGCTTAGTTTAGTTGTCTTTATGTTTGCTTTGATTTCTTTGCCACTGGAGCTGAATCTCCAAAATTACCTCTGCAGTTGGTATCCTGTAGTATGTACCTGATGTTTTCTTTCAAGCATTTTATAGTATGGGTTTGTGTATCCAGATCTTTCATCTGTTTCCAATTAACTTTTTGTGTAGGGACTTTTATAGAAGTCTAGCTTTACCTGTTTGCATGAGTCTATGTTTCCCAACACTATTTGTTAAAAGAGCCCTCTTTTCTCTATTATATGGCCATGATTCCTTTGTCAAAGATTAACTGTCCATATTTGTGCAGATTTAGCTCTGAACTTTCTGTTCTATGCCTCGGCTGTTTCTATTTTGTGTGGGTGCCATACCGTGTTGGTTACTATTGCTTTGTGGCATAGTTTTAAAGTCAGGAAGTAGGATGCCTCCATTTTCCCTCTTTTCTCTTAGGATTAATTTAGGTTCTTATGGCTCTTTATGATTCTATATACATTTTATAATTATTTCTTTAATTTCCTTGTAAAAGGTCATTGGAAATTTGACAGCTATTGTATTGAATCTGAAAACTGCTTTAGGTAATATGGTGATTTTAATGATATTTATTCTTCAAGTTCATAGTCTCGGAAATTCTTTCCATTTGTTTGTGTCTTATTTCCTTTAAGAGATTCTTAGAGTTGTTAATATAGATATTTTCTGTCTTCTTTATTGTTTA
This sequence comes from Uropsilus gracilis, assembly GCA_004024945.1. Lineage (NCBI taxonomy): Eukaryota > Metazoa > Chordata > Mammalia > Eulipotyphla > Talpidae > Uropsilus > Uropsilus gracilis. The sequence continues at coordinate 3,121 of PVHY01030813.1, forward strand.
CTACCAGGTACCAGGCACTGCATCCTCTTTGATGTGATTTAAATGCTATTTTCTGTCCTTATTCCCTTTCTTCTGACACATTGTTTGCACTTAGAAATGCCCCAATTTATGTATTAATTTTGAATCCTGCCGCCTTACTAATATTCATTTACTATTCCTAGCAGGCTTTTGTCATTTTCTTGCTCTCTCTGTGTATATGATAATGTCATCTGAAAATAATGAGAGTTTTGTTTTTTCTTTTCCAATTTGGAGTCATTTTATGTCTTTTTCTTGAGTAGTTACTTCAATCAGGACTTCAAACGCTATGTTGAACAACAGTGGTGACAGTGGACAGTCTTACTCCTAATCTTCATGGAAATGCTTTCAACTTTCCACCCTTGTGTCTGATGTGGGTTCAGGATTGTAGGGTTGTCGTGAATGGTTTTTATGGTGTTTCTATAAGTTCTATTTCTTCCCATTTTATTGAACACCTTCATCATTAACTCTTCTCAAACGCTGGCTTGGCAACTATTTAAACAATCATGTGGTTTTTAATCCGCCGTTGTACTTTTTTAGGAAACGAAAATTTTTGTTGAAGACTTTTGCATCTATGTTCACCAAACATGTCTACAATGTTCTCTTTTTGTATTTTCTTTATTTGGTTTTAGGATTAGGGTAACATCAGCCTCATAGAATGTGTTGGGGCATTTTCAACCCCCTTTGATTGCTTAGAAGAGTTTGGGCAAGATGGTATCAGATTTTCTTTGAACGTTTGGTTGAATGCACTGGAGAAGCCATCTCGCCCTGAACTTTTTATTACGCCTTCAATTTCTATGCTGGCTTGAATGGGCAAAAGCTGTCGATTGCATCCTGATTCGGTCTAAATCTACAAATTCTACATTTCTTCTAGGTTGTCTAGTTTCTTTGCAGAGAGGCATCTGTAGCTGGTGCTTAGAACCATTTGTATTCTGCAGCATCTGTTCTAATTACCCCACTTTCATTTCCTGATTCTCTTTATTTTGCTTTTCCCTCCTCATTTCTTCATTATCCTAATTCACTCACTCCAAGCTGGAAGAAGCCAAGATGGCATCATCTCAAGATGGCATCGTCGATCCTTTTCCAAAAATCAGGGACTTCAAATCTAAAAAGGAAAACCAGGACGGAGTCGTCAATTCTTCTCCAAAAGGCACAGCTCCGACATCTTTTCAGCTCCAACTCTAACGTGGCCTGGAATTAGTAAAGCTCACTCGGCACAGCAATATAGCAAGCACTTCAGACGGCTCACGTTGAAAACAGCAACACAGCAAATTCTCTTTAGTTCTCTAGAAAACTTTCAAGGTTTGCAGTTTCAAAGTTAAACTAAGTGCTCGAGCGCTCAATTCCCAAGTCAGCCTATACAAGTTGGTTTCTACCAATCTTTTGTGCTTTTTGTTTTCTTTGTCATTCATTTTTGCTCTAATATTTCTACTAGTTCATTCCTTCCTTTTTGGCCTAGCTCCTTTAACTGCAGAGTTAGATTGTCTGTGCTTTCTTATTTTTTCTTTTATTGTGAGCATGTATTGCTATGAACTTCCCAACATGAGCACCCCTACGGGTCTGACAGTTTGTCTCGCCGTTTCATTAGTCTCCAGACACACTTCAATTTACTTTTCGATTTCTTCTTTGACCGAGGAGTTGCTCAGAAGCATTTTGCTTAGTCTCCATGTGTTTTGGCTTCTTCGGGGAATCTTTTTGTGGCTAATTTCTAGTTGTATACACTGTGGCCTGTGAAGATGCTTGATTAATTTCTATTTTCCTGTATTTTCTGGGACATCTTTTGTGTCCCTGTATACAGTCTATTCTTGAGAATGTGTTTTCATTTCTTTGAGGTGGAAAGCTCTATAAATGTCCATTAAGTCCACCTGGTCCAACAATTCATTTTAAGACTTCTATTCATTAATCTTCTATCTGAATGCTGTAACCCTTTGTGTCAGCGGTATTGTGAGGTCTCTGATAATAATAATATTTTCGTCAATTTACTGCTTTAGGTTTTGTCAGTGGCTGCTCTATATAAGCAGGTGCTCTGAGTTAGGTGCATAAAAAAACAGTCATAGCTTCTAGATGTGACGTTAGGTTTCCTTAACCAGCCTATGGTGCTCATTTTGTCCCCAGTTACCTTTTCCAGCTAAAAGTCTGGTTGGTTCAATATGAGAAAAGCCGTTGCTCTTTTCCTTGTACGCAATGAGTTTATAAAAGCATGCCCCAACCTTTCGGTTTGCATGTGTCTATTGGGTTTCAATGAGACTCTTGAACTCCAAGTAGAGATGGTTGGAACTCTCGACCCACTCCCTCATTCTGTGCCTTTCTTCTGGCGAGTTTAGGCCATTCACACTCAGGCTGACTGCTGATACTGCTGATTATCTGTCATTTTATTTTTCAATTTTTTATTGTGTTTCCTTTTCCATTTGTTTCTCAATGCTCATCCCGGATGCCAGTCTATCTACTACGTCAGTCTATTAATTTCTCTGCTTCTGGATTTCCACTTAGTGGTTACCACAGGATTTCTTTTTCTTCAACGACTATGTCTCTAGCCCTTTAGGAGCTGATGTCTTCCCACCAACATTTAACCTTCTGTACCTGTTCATTTCCTCCTCCCTTCGGTGTTTTCATGTTGATTCAATCTTCTCACTCAAGCTTCTGGCTTTGTGTTCCTTTCCTCATGTGCTGCTCAGGATTGTGTATCCCACTTTCTATTTTCTTGGGGAAGAACTCCTTCCACCATTTCCAGTAGGGCAGGTCTGGTGGCGACAACCCCACAAGCTCCTGCTGGTCTGGGGAGGCTTCTAATTCACCTTCATGCATGAGTGATACTTTCGCAGGCTAGAGCATCCTGATACTGGGCAGGCAGAGCTTGTCTGTTAGGGTTGTGGATAGTTCCTTGCACTTTCTTCTGAGGAGAAATCCAAGAAAACCCTGGTTTTGGGGGACCTCTGTAAATTATTTTCTTTCCCCCTGCTGCCTGTCAAGTTTTCACTTTTGATTTTTTTTATCTTTAATTTTCTCTTTGATAATTTCGCCATGATATATGTTGGTGGGGGTGGCTTCGCATTTGAAAATATGGGTGCCATCGCTGCTTTCTGGACATCGATATTTAATTCATCGTTAGGCTTGAGAAACTCTCAGGCAGTCTTTATTAGAATAGGATCTCCCTAATCATCTGCTCCCTTTTCTTCCTTGTGGACTTCTGGAATACCCACTCTCCTGACGTGTTCTCTCGCCACGGAATCTCATCGTTCTTGTAGACTGCTCAAGCTTTCCCATACCTGTTTCTCTCTTTCCATCTGGATAACTTGTACATTTGTGTCTCCTATTTATGAAATTCTTTCTCCCGCCAGTTTGATTCTGTTTGAAGCACTTTCTACACTTGCTTTCATCTTATTCTTTTTCGTGTTCTTTCAATATTCTCCGTCTCTTTCGTGGAGACCCCGCTTTGGTCCCGGCTCCCCTTTCTAAGGTCTCGTACAACCTGGCTTTGACTGACCTTCCTTGGCTCACTTGGCATTTTTAATTCCGCTCTGAAGGCTCTGTCTCGTGGCGCTTGTATTGCCATCGCAGAATGTGTATGCTCTGCGTGCTGCATTCACCCTTGTGGACAGACGCTCCCTCTTCCCGGGGTGTTTACCGCCTCATCTGCCAAGGTGCTGGGCATCCTGCTGTTTCTCTTCTTAGCCTCCTGGGTGTTGGGGTGGGGGAGGGCGGGTAGCAGGAGTGTCTGGGGCTTAGCGACTAAGCAGAAGCCTGAGGAGCATGGTGCCCCCCGCCGCTCTCCTTTCCACAGCAAGCGCCGCTCAGTGCTTGCCCTGCCATCACTTGCCACCCTGGCCCTGCCACCGTCCGTGACCTCTGTCCACAGGGGGAAGCTGCAGGAATCCGCTGGGCTTGGCCAGCAGGCACCATCGAGTGGGCTGTGTGCCCCACTGCCAGGCTAAGGCCTTAGCCGGTGCTGCTGTTGCCCCTCCCACCGCTGCCCCAGGGGAGGAGAGGTGTCCCACCAGCCTTGTCCTGTGCTGGGGGGGAGGGGTTGCTCTGATGGCTCTGGACTGTGCATGGCGTTTGCAACACTCTGGGTGGGACCCGCCCGGGTGGGACCCGCCCCTGTGCACATGCGCCAAGTTCCCCAGGGACATTCGCAGCGCCAGGAGCCACTCTGCTCTGGACAGCCGGCCGCCCGTTCTGCTGGCCAGGGTCGCTGCTCTCCAGGGCAAGCACCTGTCTCTTCCTTCCACTCCTGCCCTGCTTTCCTGGGGAAGTCCGGGGCTCTGCTGGGGGGAGGGGGGGGGTGCTCGGCGTCTTCCTCTAAGCTAGTGAGAGTTCTTATGGCTGCTTTTAGGAGAGAAGCCGACCACGCCCTCTATCTGCTACCACGTGTGGGTGGCGGCCTTCATGTCCACATTCGAGTCAGTCTAATCACATCAAGGGCCCCCAGTCAGCCAGAAATGAAGTCGTGTCTTCTTAAACCTGTGCCCCGTGGAACTCTGGTTCTTACTCCATCGTCCAGCCAGAGGCCTAGAGTTGTGCAGTAAGACAATAGATGTGGGAGGGGGGGCTCCCAAAAACCGCTTACCAAGGTTGCGATTTAATGAGCACAAATAAATAAACAAAATAAAATATTTTTAAAAGGAAAATAAATGTTTATCCACTTGACACAGTTAGTGGCAGCTTATCTCTTTATCTTCACCAAAAGAAAATTTTTTTTGGCAAATGATCTCACACGTGTCCATATACAAAGAGATTCAGATTTGCTCTCTGTAGGAAATACTGGCAGCGAGAATTATCTTTTATTTTGCAGACTCTCTTATTGGCTTTAGCAACCCCTGTCATCTGTTTTATAGTCATCTGTATATTCATGTCTGGGTAAGCGTTGCTTCGTGTGTATCCTGACTAAGTCCTCACCTAGTTGACAGTGTGAACTTGTAAACCTTCAAAGGAAAGTACAGGCTGGCGTGCAAAATAAAAGCAAAGTTCAGATGCTACTCCCATAAATCTCTCTCAGCTTGACCACAGACAATCCCTAAACCTTAACTTCTTCTGGCTCCTACGGCTGTTCTTAAGAATACGTTCCATAATACACAGATATGCGTTGGTAGTTGGCACTCACTAATTAAGACTCATTAAATTATTATTAAGTGCCCCCAAATTAAGACACGGATTTCCTTGGGTCTTCTGCTTTCGTATCTACGTAGTCTTCTATTGCGGTGTTTATCGCAGAGCGGGTCCCTCGTATACACAGACTTGAACAGTAAGGCCTAAAGATTATTGATTAATACGGTGGCTACTAAACTATCGTTGGTGGTAATAACTCTTCTGAAAACAGAATTACTAATAATCCTCTGGCTGTCAACAAGCCATGTGACGTTCTTCTGTCTTACTATCTCTATCTGGAAAGAAATATAATTTTACGCAAGTGTCTGCTTCCTGATCTTTGAGGACGATTAAGATAATTAACTTGAGTTATCCCTAGCGGTAAAGCCAGGGAAGCGTCTATGGCCTGGGTAAATCCCGGGTGATGAGATCCTGAGACCGGGTTGGAGTTCTCCGAAGCAGATGCAGCTGACAGCCAGCTGCGTGCCAGTCATTCCGGTGCTGAATGCCCTCTTGCTGGGTAACCACCCCATCCTTGTCACCAACTGTGTGCCGCCGATTCGCATCGTCAACTGTAGGGGAAAGCATCAGACTCACCCATCTACGCATGTTCTTTATTGGTTCTAGCAGTTACACAGATACACCAAGCAGGGCAGGGCAGGGCTGATGGGGGGTTGGGGGGGTAGGCAACCCCCCAGGCCCCCAGGTATCCTCACACTCTTTCTCTGGGAGCTCTCTCTGTGGCATTCTTTCATGCCTTCTGCGTCCCTTTATCCCTCTCCCCCAGGCCCAGGTGTGCACACTCACACGTGCACACACCCACTGGACCACACACTCATGGGGAAGACACCACACCCTGGCCACAGACTAATGGGGGAAAAGCCTGGCCAACTCACTCGCCCTCCAACTCAGTCAAGCACACGCCATACACAGGCATTTTTCTGGACCCGGGAACACAGCAGAGACAAGCACATGTGATCCCACCCACGTAGCTTAGCGTGCCCTGCCCACGCCTGGGCCCAGAGCAGGACACGGAAACCTCACAGACTCGCGTGGCTGCCAGGACCGAAACGAAGCTCTGAAGAAGGGCGCAACCTGCATGCACTGGTCCGGAAGGAACCACGAGCAGCAAATGAGATGCGCCTCCAGGCTGCATTGGTGTGGCGGAAGCCTCGTGGCGTGGAGCTGTGGGGAGATGGAGAAGCAGACTCTCCACAAACACCTCCCGCCCAGGCCCACGGACAGGCTGGACATTCTTATTCTGGTCCTTTCAGCCTCCCGGATAGGAATCAGCTGGTCGAGCGGCGTCAGGGACATATCAAGCCCTTTCCAGCCCCCGGAAAAAGGAGACTTCCATTGAAAACGTCCTTATCGCGCCCGGACGTCTGTGCGTCTCCACACACGCTCATGCATATTTCAGAGGCGTCCTCATTCACAGCCTCGGAAGGGATGGAGACGTCGAATCAAATGTCAAAGTCTCGCACCTGCTGCAAATAAACACGCTCCACAAAAGCCGCCCGGACAGGCGGGTACGGGCACCAAGACAATGAACCGATGCTAAGACGAATGAACCGTTTCCCCGAGCTCTGCTTGAGGGGAAGATCTCCCGCGTTCTCCCGGGGAGTTAAAGAATCTCCAGGAGCCCACGATGGATGGGCGTTCTCGCCGGATGAACCTTCTCTCGAGACTTCGAGAACTTCGCCCGAGAGATGTCTAGGAATAAAAACGAGGCCGGGCACGGTGGCGCGTGCCTGTAAGCTTCAGCCTATGAAGCGGCTGGGGCTGGGGATCGGGGTTCAAGTCCCGCCTGGGGCCCGTAGTAAGACCTAGTTCCAAAAAAATAGCCGGGCGTGGTGGCGCGCGCCTGTCATCCCAGCTACCTGGGAAGCTGAGGCTGGGGATGGCTTGAGTCCGTGGTACCCCGGGTCACGAGAGCCTGCGGTTCCACGGGCAAGAATAAAAACGGGAGGCCGTTGAGACGGCTGATCCTGACGTGCTGCTGACATCCACAGGCGGCGGCGAGGCCATCACTTCAGGAACGTGTCAGGAAAACAGATTCGCTGCTTTTCCTGTTCCAGATCCAGAAAATGCCGTCTGTCCGGTGCAGGAGCAGCTGTGCGACTTCAGGGAGAGGCTGCACGTCCTCCTGGGGGGAGCCTGTAAGTAGGAGCTCCTATTTCTAAGAAGCGCCTGGGTGGCCCTGGTCATGACAGGGCCTGGTCATGACGGCGCGTTCTTCCCACGGGAGCACAGCTTCTTCTGCCTCTTCCCAGCACCCGGACGTTCTTCCCCCACTTCATCCGCGCAGGTCCTCCGTTCCACGCAAGGCTCAACCTGCCAGCCAGGGTGCCTGCAGGGCGCAGTGCCCATGTCCCTGGTCAGAGCCCTGCCCGAGTCCGTGAGGCTCTGTCCCCGTGTCTGTGGTCACCACGTGGCGTGGTCCTACCCACAGATAGCGCTGACGGTGCCCTCCACATGGCACCATCCCCTCCGGGGGCGGTGGGGACCCAGGAAGGAGGCAGGGGGTGGAGGCGTGTCTCCTTTCTCCTCTGCACCATGGCCGGTTCTGACCGGACAGAGCCCAGGTTCTGGGGACGCCCACGATGCAGCATCGCCCACGTCTGACTGTGGCGCCCTCCACGTGCCACACAGGGGACCGTTCAGACCAGCGCGGTTTCGGGGACAACTTAAGGACAGAAGATGAGGCCGTGCGCCACGTCCTGGTTCTAGCACACGGGGCCTTAACGTGGAGACCTCAGAAGTCGCTGTTGTTCGCCGAGCTCAGCCTGCTACCCGGGGTCTGGGATGGGGGGGGTTTAAGTGCCGGGATCTGGCTGTCATCATGGCTCCATTTTGATGTTAATTTCCTGGAATGGTGCCAAGTGGCCAGTTCCAGAGCCCAGGTGCAAGCATCAGGCTGGCCAACCTGGGTGGGTTCTTTATGGGTGTTAGCAGTCCCACAGACACGCGGGGCAGGGCAGGCTGGGGGTTGGGGGGTCCGGGGGGCAGGCGAGTCCCCCAGGAATCTTCACACTCTCTCTCACTCTCTCTCGCTCTCTCTCTCTCTCTCTTGCTCTCTCTCTCTCTCTCTCTCTCTCTCTGACGTGCTCATGCTCTTGATACAGGGCTGTGAGTGACGCAGTTAAAATTGTGTTGATGCCAAAATGCCCTGGTGGGTGGGGTCTGAGAGAAAGACACGTGGGAAGAAGCGAGACGTGCTACAAGGCAGATGAAAGGAAGGAGCAAGGATAGGAAAAGGGAGAAAGGAAAGAGACAAGAATGGAGGACTGAGAGAACAGGCCCACGTGGCCTGGCTGGGGGAAGTCCCCTGAAGAGGGAGCTGGAGGTGACAAGGAGCCATGGTGGCCGGCAGAAGAGTGGCCGGTGTGGAGAGTGTGGCACCGCAGCAAGGCGGCAGAGTGAGCTGGTACCTGGAGATGGCCAGGGATGGGGAAAGCTGATCTGTGCATCAGCCATTGTGGAAGAAGTGGGAAGAGGCTTGGGGAAGCGGAACAGCTCGGAACACTGGAGAGAGAAGAAGCGAACAGAAGATGCTGAAGAAAGACTGGGCTTTGCAGAGTGCCTGCCTCAGGCGGGGAGGGGCCAAGGGCTCCATCTTGGACTGTGTCTTTGGGGCCTTTGGGACTGAGAATGGTGACTGGGGTCACTGCCCCTTGTGGCTGTGGGGACTTTTCGTTTTCCTGGTTAATTTCCCTTGTAATAAACCCTGTTGTTTGAACGGCTTTTGTCTGGCAGCGGCTACACTCGCGTGATGCGGACCTGAGGTTTGTTGGTCAGAGGCTTCTGCCCCTTTCGTGCCCAATTTCCCTCTCTCTCTGCACCCCTTGCCCCCTCTCTCTGAGGCCTAGGCGTGCACTTTCGTGCCTACACACACCCGGTGGGTCACACCCTCACAGGGACACGCAGCCCCCCAGGTGCTGGATGAACAGGCCGGTAGAGGACGAGCCTGACTGACTCCCTCACCCTCCGTCTGCAAGGCCACCCGCAGCTCATGGGGCTCCTGACATAAGCTCCGCACCCACAGACAGCTGCCTGGGTGAGGAAGGCGTGGAGCTTGTAGCTGGTGAAGCGCTGCTCAGCCGTGGGGGGCGGGAACCCTGCCGATGCAACAAGGTGGGCCTAGAGCTATGACCCTTCGTCAAGCAGGGCAGAGGGAGACGAAGGTGGTGTGAGCTCAGCCATGAGGTCAGAGAAAACAGGTGGCAGAAGCAAGACAGAAATAAACTTCTGAGCTGGGCACGGTGGCGTGTGCCTTTAAGCATCGGCCTATGGGGGTGCAGCTGGGACTGGGGATCACTGTTGGAGACCTGCCCGGGGCAACACAGCGAGACCTAGTTCCAAAAAAATAGCTGGGCGTGGTGGCGCACGCCTGTCATCCCAGCTACCTGGGAGGCTGAGGCTGGGGATGGCTTGAGTCCGTGGTACCCCGGGCAACGTGAGCCTGTGGTTCCACGGGCAAAAATTGCAAGACCTGATGGGCACAGTGGCTTGTGCCTGTAAGCTTCAGGCTAAGAAGCGGCCGGGGCTAGGGATCGCGGTTCGAGTCCCGCCTGGGGCCCGTAGCGAGACCTAGTTCCAAAAAATAGCTGGGCGTGGTGGCGCGCGCCTGTCATCCCAGCTACCTGGGAGGCTGAGGCTGGGGATGGCTTGAGTCCGGGGTGCCCCGGGCAACGAGAGCCTGCGGTTCCACGGGCAAAAATAGCGAGACCTGGTCTCAAAAAATAAAAATAAAAACCATCGACCAGGCGAGCTCGTTGCAAAGTGTAAGTAAAGCGACTTCAAACGCTGTTGGTCCATGAGACCCATGAGGTGATGGGTGCCCTCACCATGGCCGCTGTGGCCAGCGACGCCTGCAGAGGGCCAGGGCCTCTGTGACCCC
>PVHY01030814.1:0-13125 GCA_004024945.1 Uropsilus gracilis
ACCGGGACCCAACAACGCAGTCCCTCACCCAGAGAAAAGACACTAACATGGGAAAGAGACTAATGGACTCAGCACAGCTAATAACAAAGAGTGGGGTGTGAGAGAATGGAGGGAGCACCGGAGGGAGGAGGGAGGGGGGAAAAATATATAACAGAGTGGTTGTAACCCAAAGAACAAAATAAAACTACAATAAAAAAAATAATAAAAAATAAATAAATAAATTATTTGATGTTAAAATAAAAGAAGATGAAGAACCAGAAGAATGAATCAAAAATGGTGGAGCAAAATCTCCCCAAGCGATGTGTCAATGCAACAGAACTTTGGAATATTCCTAAAGAGGAGTATAATAGTTAATACCATGCTTAGTATAAGACCATGCTTGCTAAATTAGGAAAAAACAATGAATGATGGAACATGATAAAGAATGAGAAAATGTGAGCCTACCATTACAATTAGTGAATTAAAAAAAAATCTATAACCAAATTAAAAAAATACAAGGAGGGCCACAACAGTAGACAAACACCAGTAATGGCGAGAATTAGCTTGAAAGTACAGTGTTGGAGAACACACAAATAGAACATCAAAGATAAAGCATTTTCAAAATGAAAACAATGTTAGCTCTTTGGGATAACCTAAAGAAAAAGGACATCTGAATCATGGGTGTCTCATAAGGAGATGAGAAAGAGAAGGGCATAGAAAATTTATTTTAAAAATATAATTGCTGAGAAACATCTCAATCTGGGAAAAGAAGTAGATGTCCTGATCCAAGACATTCAAGGAGTTCCAAACAAAACAATACCAGATAGACACACTTGGAGACACTTTATAATGACACTGCTGAAAGCCAATGGCAGGGACAGAATACTAAAATCATAGATGGAAACAACAGTAACATATAAAGAAACGCCAATTAGTCCCATCCGTGGTCTTTTCAGTAGAAAACTTGCAGAAAAGCTGGGCATGGTGGTGCATACCTTTAATCCCAGCCTTGGGAGGCGGAGGCTAGGAATTGCTTGAGGCCGTGGGTTCGAGACCACCCTGGCCAACATAGCAAGACAAAAAGAGTGGAGAAAAAAACTCACAGAAAAAAAAAAGGATTTGTAGAAGATGTTTAAAGAAAAATAAACTTTCAACCTGCAATCTTTTTACCACACAAGGTTACCTTTCAAGAGAGATGGAATGATGGGAAGTTTTTCAGACTTATTTATCAACATCACACAGACATAAAAGAAGTAATAAAGGGGTTATTATAAACCCTTCTAGAATTTTCTTCCTAGAGCAACCATGTTGACTGTACAGAAATTTGCCTAGTCTTCACCATTTCCATAAACTATTATTTGTACTTCATGACAATACCCTGGAGAACCAAGTGCAAAGAATCACGTGAGTCCCATGAACCATGTTAGGAGATTTGACTTCAACACTTCACTCTGTTTAGCCATCTCCATCGCTTCACTCCATCCTACTGTCCTAGGACCATGATCTTCAAGTCCTAGAGGGAATTGAGCAGCCGGATTCTTGGTTCTCTTGAGTAATGGATGCAGTCCTTTCAGCAGTCAATACTCAAAGAACATCCATTACTCAGTGCAGAGTTTTTCTGCGTCTCAGAAAATTGTAACCTTGAAAAATACTGAAGTCTCAGAGGTGAGGAAAACGAGTCCTCCAACAGACCTCCTTGAATAAAACATGACCAAATTTGCACCTTTTTTTTTTTTTTGAGACTAGGTCTCGCTATTTTTGCCCATGGAACTGCAGGCTCTCGTTGCCCGGGGTACCACAGACTCAAGCCATCACCAGCCTCAGCTTCCCAGGTAGCTGGGATGACAGGCCCGTGCCACTACATCCAGCTATTTTTTTGGAACTAGGTCTCGCTACGGGCCCCAAGCGGGACTCGAACCGCGATCCCCTAGCCCCGGCCGCTTCATAGGCTGAAGCTTACAGGCACGAGCCACCATGCCCGGTTTGCACCTTCCTTGTGTGTTTTCACAGCTACCTAATTCATGGTACCAACAGTACGGGTTCATCATGAGAAGCATAAATGCAGCAGAGGAGCTGAGAGCCAATATAGCGAGAAGGTGGAGTTGAGTTTTCTGTAGCCAGCCAACAATAACAGCTGAAGCAGTCCTGGGAGAGAGAGGGGGCTCGGCCAGGAATGTGTGGGAAAACAAAACTACTCTGTACCTCTACAGCCCAACTTGAGGAAAAAAGAGCGTGTCAGGAGTGTTTCAAGACTGCCCCAGAGAGCCTACTGCGGGCCAGTGGGTCTACTCTGAAGTCAATGTCCAGTAGGCAATGTCAGGGCTTAAAAATGAAGAGAATTAGCAGTACCTAAGTTGGCCTGGCTCCATCCCGCATCTGAGCAGACACGGCAAGCGGACTCGTGTTGGAACACTGCTGGTCCTGGAGGAGATGGAAGGGGGGGGGCAACAGGCAAGTAAACAGAGCCTAAGAAGCAGTCCGAAATGCTGGTTACAACTTAATGGCATTCCCCTCAGCTGAGGTAAGGGGGTTCCTGTTAGAAGCAAAGGAACAGCTCCTGGCATGTTTATACAGCTCTTGATTTTGTTGTCTAAGTAAGTTTCTGTTAATCAAATAGAGTATATTTTGTTCAGAGTTGGGCCCTTTTGAAAATAAACATCTGATCTTATTTCACTAGAAATCCACTATGGGAAATCTATTGGAGTTTTTCTCTCTTGAAATGCCACATCAAATAGCTTTTATTTGATTTTTACCCTCTCCCTCCCTGAAAAAAAGTAAAAAGTATTTCATTAAAAAAAAAAAAGCCCAACCATAGTCCCAAATCCATGCTGCTGAAAACCACAGCCCTTCGTGTCTTTGGTGGTGACTGGTGGAGCCCATTGGAGCTTCAGAGACCCATTATGTTTGATCACCAGTATTTCTTCTCTGATGTTTGAGGTTTAGGGAGCTTGTAATACCACATGTTTCCTTTGAAATTCAAGGGTGTACACATTAACAATAAATCTTTCTTCATGGACACCACCAATTTTAATTGATTTTTTTTGAGACAGGTCTCGCAAGGAACCGCAGGCTCTCGTTGCCTGGGGTACCACAGACTCAAGCAATCCCCAGCCTCAGCTTCCCAGGTAGCTGGGATTACAGGCGTGCGCCACCACGCCCAGCTATATTTTTGGAATTAGGTCTCGCTATGGGCCCCAGGTGGGACTCGAACCGTGATCCCTAGCCCCGGCCGCTTCATAGGCTGAAGCTTACAGGCACGAGCCACCGTGCCCGGCCCCAATTTTAATTGACTTTTCTGCACTCCATAAAGCAAAAAGCAGTCAAAAGTTCCCAGAGCCTAAATAGCTAGAGAAATTGAGTTGATTGCATGCATTTTGGACAAGTTTCCAATGTTTCAAAGTATATGGAAATATACACAGTACATTTCAAAATAACGCTGAGAGAGATGGGTAATCAGAACATGTTTATGGTTTAGCTAACAAAGCCCTAACACTAACCAAGAGAAACATTATAATGATGTTAATTAAGAATTAATGAAGTTTACTAATTAGTAATTAATGCTCTCACACTGTGACATCTGAGTTCAACTCCATGATTTCCTTCTCTTCTCTTGTTCCTGACTTTTTTTTTTAATTATTAAAAGAGCGCTGGCCCCATATGCGACGCTCCTACATTTTTTGAATCATCATTTTGTTGATCCATGGGCACTTTTTCCTTCTACTCTGACTCGTAACAAAGGTCATTTTTCTTCTTCCTTTGATGTTTTCAGATACATTTATATTCAAACAAATCCACAAAATACCAGGAATGACTACAGGAAGACACCCTTTTTTAGAAATATATTTCAAGGCCGGGCATGGTGGCACATGCCTGTAAGCGGCAGCCTAGAAAGCTGCGGCCAGGTCCAAGGATCACAGTTCGAGTACTGCTCAGGGCATCGTAGTGAGACCTAGTTCCAAAAAATAGCTGGGCGTGGTGGCGCATGCCTGTCATCCCAGCTACCTGGGAAGCTGAGGCTGGGGATTGCTTGAGTCTGTGGTACCCCGGGCAACGTGAGCCTGCAGTTCGACAGGCAAAAATAGCGAGACCTAGTCTCAAAAAAAAAAAAAAACATTTCAGATGGGGATGTTTTAGGAAACACTAATACACACATCAGTTCAGCTTAAGATGGAGCTTCGTTCAGCCTCATCTCCAGCCTTAGACATAAACATCAGGGCCACAAAAAGCCTGGCCCAACTGAAGCGATCAGAGTTCCAATACACAATGAATTAGTTTCACACCAAGGGAAAGGTCATTTCTTTAATCCATGTCTTTTGGGAATGTACACAAATGTCATTCTTCCTAACCTACGTAATTAAACAGTTTAACTGGTGTGGCCAGTCACTGTTTATTTTCCCATTGGGTAATGGAAGGATGTTAGCATCAGATGACAAGGAGAGAATACTGGCAGTTGCAAGTGTGTTGATGATCTCTCTCTCCCTTACTCATCTTGCTCTTCTCCCCCCTCCCCTTCCCCACGAGTATGCCCACTAGATTGAGTTCTGTGGCAAGGGAATTATTTGGAGCTCAGTGGCGTGGTGCAGAGCGTAGTAGGCTGGAGGTTAAAAAATACAGGATTCAAGGCCGGGCACGGTGGCTCGTGCTTGTAAGCTTCAGCCTATGAAGCGGCCGGAGCTAGGGATCATGGTTCGAGTCCCGCCTGGGGCCCGTAGCGAGACCTAGTTCCAAAAAAATAGCTGGGTGTGGTGGCACACGCCTGTAATCCCAGCTACTTGGGAAGCTGAGGCTGGGGATGGCTTGAGTCTGTGGTACCCCGGGCAACAAGAGCCTGCGGTTCCATGGGCAAAAATAGCGAGACCTAGTCTCAAAAAATAAAAAAAAATATATAGGATTCGAAGTTGGCTACACCAGCACTACACAGTCCTGGCTCTGGCACCGTGTGAACTTGGGCAGATTTTCACATCTCTAAGATGGGGAAAAAGTCCCAAGTTCCTGAGGCTGTTTTAAGGATGACATGAGATAGCATGATGAAGTATATACTCAGTGCAGTCCTGACAGGAAGTAAGAGCTTAATAAATGGGGGGTCTGGGAGAGTCTAGGGGTTGCATTTGGGGGAAGGGAGGTGCTTGCGACTGGAATGGGGCAGTGGAAGGGCTGGTTGGCAAAGTTGTATTTCATGTGCTGGGCGGTGGTTACAAGGCTTTTCATACTGTAGCAAGTCACTGAGCCATACATTTGTTTATATGATTTTCCTGAGTCTGAGTTTATTTTGTTAAAAAAATACAATAAAGGAATAAGTAAGCAAATATTTCTTCTAGGAAGGGAGGGCGGGAAGAAACCATTACAGGACAGACCTTTGGCAGAGGGAGATGAAGGGCAGAAAATCCGGAGTTGGAAAGGAGTTTGGCCACACTCAGGAGGTCACAGGGCCGTGCAGCTGCAGCAGGTAACTGGTGTCACTGGGGTCCAGCACGTGGCGAGCAATGCCACAAAAAGCAGTCTGGGACTCAGCATTGTGCATAGCCAGCTGATTGCAGAGAAGCAGTGACCAGAGTTCCCTGTGGCGAGATTGGACCCTAAGAGAACACACCAGGCCCCAGGTGCGTAAAGCCAGAGGAAGGGGGTGTGGTGTGTGACCGCAGCTGGAGCTTAACTCCCCTGTATAGGACAGAAAGTGGGGCCCCTCCACTGATGCCTGCGATGCCCTCAGACTCAAGAAAGCAGACAACGTCCTTCTTCATTCTTAGGAAGCTTTTCACACTAACTCAGCTTCGTCACTGCTGACTCCTCATTCCACCTGGGTCCACTCCTCTGTCTTCTTAAAGGATCCCAGCCCCTTAAATATGCTACCCAGGATTTGCCCAGCACCTGTTATCTCCTCTGCCCCCCCTCCCTGGTGAGCGCAGTCACTCCCACAGCTTCTCTGTGCCAGAGCTTGACAACTCCGCCTCCAATTCTGTTCTCAGTCTCAGACTCTTATCTCTGAATTCGGCTGTGTCCACCGGGATGTCCAGGGCTGCACAGGTCAGCATGTCCTCACCGGACAGTGAACTTCTAAGCGTATCGATCAGATCTTGCTCCCATGCCCAGCGTGAGTGAGCCCTGGGCCCTCTGCCACTGCGCTCGCCCCAGATGGAGGGCTTGACCACTGTCACCATGATGAACCCCAAATGTCCCCACCGCCCAGATCTCCTCTCTCGTCCTGATTCAGATCTCTCATTCACAGCCAAATGTCGCTCTTCTAGAACTATCCCCTGGGTTCCCTTGTGTGCGACCTGCCCTCTGTTTTACCCGGCTACCTCATGGACTCCATCCAATCCAGGTTCCACTGCCAACTCACGTGCTTGGCGTCCTTCTATTTGCCCCAATCCTGTAATCAGGAAGCAGACAGAGGTGCTCTCCCCGAGGCTACAGGCTCTGCCGCTGCCCTGCCAGCAAGGGTTGGAGAACACTATTTGCTGCCTAACTGCAGCTGAGAACTTCGCCTCTGGTGTTCAGAGACCCTGATGCAGGCTTTGTAGGACGCGATGACTGCTGTGGCGGGCATGTGCCATAGACGTCAGCAGGAAGGAGACAGTTGAGGAGTGTGAGTGCGTGTGTAAAGGAAGACTGTCGATGACTGAACAATGCTTTGGCTTACGGTGATGGGTAATGCGAAAAACAACAAGGCCTTGTCCCAGCTCTCCCCACCTGCCCTTTCCTATCTCTACAAAGAACCAGAGGCTGTTTTTGAACATCCACAGAATAACCAGAGATGGAATCTGTGTGTAGATCCATGTGACAAAGACTCTGGTCCAAGAAGCCCAGCTGAGCCCCCACCCCAAGTTCCCCTGCCTCATAACGGTGTAGCGTCTACTTCATAAACACACCCCTCCTACTCATCTTCAGTATCTCCAAATAAACACCCGCCTGTTCAGCTCCAGTCCGTGCCAGCAGCCAGAAGCCCTCCAAGCTTCTCCACAGCGTGCCAAGAAAAGGAATTTAGACTGAGTTCTTTGTTTCTCTCATTTGTTTGCTTCTGTTTCTCTCATTTGTTTGCTTCGTTGACATCTTAGAGCTAACAGGCATGTCAAACTTGACCTGTTGAGTGGAGGTATGTCCACCTTCCCGGCCACTTATTCTGCCCCAGTAAATAGCACCACCATCCTCTGACTCGAACCAGCTACTCAGGACACCATTGATTTTGGAAACAGATTTCCTGAGGTATATTTTGTATGCTGTACACTTGAACTTGAAGTACAGAGTCCAGTGATGTTTAGCGTATTGATGTTGTGTAGTTACCATTCTCTCTAATTCCTGGGCACTTTCATAGACCTCCCCCCCCCAAAAAAAAACAACCCAACTTGTCAATAGTCACTTCTCATTGGTTCCTGCTTCCACACTTGACAAAAATTAATCTTTCTGTCATTAGGGATATGCTTATTCTAGATGTTTTATATGAATGGAGTTACTATATGTGGCCTTTTGTGTCTGGCTTCTTTAACATAGCTGTATTGTTTTCCAGTGTCATTCATGTGGTAACATAGCTGTATTTCATTCCTTTTTATGGTTGAATAATATTCCATGGTACGGTTGTAAGTTTTGCTTAGCCATTCATGTGTTAATGACATTTGGATTGTTTCCACCTTTGGGCAGTTGTGAACATTGTTGCTATGAACATCTGTTCTTTCTTTTTTTTTTTTTTAAGACTAGGTCTCACTATTTTTGCCCGTGGAACTGCAGGCTCATGTGGCCCAGTGTACCACGGACTCTCAAGCAATCCCCAGCCTCAGCTTGCCAGGTAGCTTGGATTACAGGCACACACCACCACACCCAGCTATTTTTTGGGGACTAGGTCTCTCACTATGTTTCCCCGGGCGGGACTCAAACTGTGATCCCCAGTCCCAGCCATGACACCATAAGCTGTCGCTTACAGGCACGTGCCACCGTGTCTGGCTGCTATGAACATCTGTTTACAAGTTTTTTTCTAAACACCTGTTTTCAACTGTCTTGGGTATATACTTAACAAGAATTCCTAGGTCATATGGTTAATTCCTTTTTATTATTATGATTGTTGAGGTAAAGTAGATGTACATCATTGCATTTTCTTTGAGGATGCAAGGTTCAAACCTCTACAAAGGTTTATTTTCATACCTGGGCTCACCACTAATACCCCAATATTCTTCTACTAAGTTCTATTGGGCACCCTCCACCTTCCTCTCTCCCATCCCACCAGCCTCACCTTCTAGTAGCCTCAGTATTACAGCCAGATGTTAAAAGTTATGTCTGACCTTTTGTTTGGTTTCTTTGCATTCCACATAGAAATGACACCATCCAGTCCATCTTCTGATTTATTTCATCACATCATCCCCTCCAGTTCCATCCTTGTTGTCACAGATTGCAAGATTTCACCTTTTCTATAGCTGCTTAGTATTTCATTGTGTGTGTGTGTGTGTGTATGTGTTCATACACATTTTTCTGGTCATCTCTTCCATCCTTGAACACCGAGGCAGTTTCCAACACTTGACTATTGACAACAGGGCCACACCGAACACAGGAGTACAGAATTCTGTTTACCTTCTTGAGGAACCAGCAAATTGCTTTCCATAGTGATGACACACCATTGCATAACGCATCAGCAATGCTTGAGCATTCTCATTTCCATCACTGCCAATACTTATACCTTTTTTGAAGGTTTCACCCTCCTCCTCTCCTACCTTGTTTTCTGGTTTTCTTCCTACGAGTCTCCCACATGCACACACATGCATGTACACACACATACATATCACTTTTGTTTCTTTTCTTTTTTGAGGCTAGGTCTCGCTATGTTGCCCGGGATAGTCCCAATACCACGGACTCAGGCAATCCCCAGCCTCAGCCTCCCAGGTTGCTGGGATTACAGGTGCCCACCACCACACCTGGTTGCTTTTTCAAGACCAGGTCTCACTATGTTGCCCACGGTAGTCTCGAACCCGCGAACTCAAGCGATCCCTGGCCTCTTTACCTCTCCCAGTGCTTGGATTACAGGCGTGTGCCACCACACCTGGCTTGTTCCTTTTCTATGTAATCTCCTTCATGGGCTCCTTCTGCTCTGTCTGCTCACCCCTCCAATGCAATCTTCCCCTGGGTTCTTATCCTAAGCACTCTTTTGTTGTCACCCCCACAAACTCGTTGGAAGAGTTCATCTGCCCTATGGCTTCACCTCTTGTCTCTAAGTCGGCAACTCCCAGATCTTCATCTTTAGCCGAGATCTCTTTCCTGGGCTCCGGGCCCACATATCCAGCTGCCCCCTGGATGGTTCTACTTAAGTGTCTCACGGCACCTCACACATTCAACGTGCCCGAACAGCACTTGCCCCCCTGCCTCCATTCCTGCCTTCCTCCTCCTCCTCCTCCACTCAGTCACAAGTTCAAAACCCTGGAGTCTTCTAAGCTTACTCATTCCAAATTTCTAATCAGTCACAGTAGCCTATAAATTTTACTCATGGATCTTTTCACATAGACTATAATCCAACAAAGATGAAAATTATTGAGTTATTTTTTGGTCTAGCACTCTGCATAAATCGGAACTCAGCACATGCACAAACAATATTTTCAACTGAACTGGGCATCAGCCTGCCTGAAATCTTCCTCCTAGGTCAGGGCTCAATTTTACTTCTCTCCATCCCTGTTCCCCCTTCTCTGGTCCATTTCCTCCCTCGCGACCCCTCACCTAGGCTGCTGTGAATCTCCATGTTGGTGTCCCTTGCCTCCAGCCCCTAATCCTGGCAACAGGGCTTCCCTCAGAAGCTCGTCTCTGACAGTTCAAAAACTCTTCAGTGATTCCCTTTTGAATACACAGACAGGCTGAAATCTAAACCCACAAGAAGGTATGGGCAAGCCGGGCGTAGTGGCACGCACCTGTAGTCAAGCATTGGGAGGCAAGAGGCCTGGGATCACTTGAGTTCACAGGTTCGAGACTACCCCGGACAACATAGCAAGACCTGGTCTCAAAAAAAGCAGCCGGGCACTGTGGTGGGCACCTGTAATCCCAGGTATCTGGGAGGCTGAGGCTGGGGATCGCTTGAGTCCAAGCAACATAGCGAGGCCTAGTCTCAAAAAAAAAATGAAAGAAAAAGAAAGTATGGACAATCCTTCGTGATTTAGTCTGTGCTTACTCTTCCAGACTCACTACCCCTCCAGCTGCACCAAACTATCTGCCAGGCCAAGAACACACTAGGCTTCATTACCCTCTGACCCTTGGTTCATGTTCTTGGTCTGTCTGTCTAGGATGAGCCAGCTTTACCTTGTTCTCCTGCCCCATGCCCCCGGCAATGAACAAACCTTAATTCTCCACAATTCAGTATTAATATAATCTCCTCAGTGAGGCTTTATTTTCCTGGACAGAGTTAGTTACTCAGTTCCATTTCCTTCATCATGAGTCCTCCACTCAGCTCCTGTTACATGTCATGCAATGCTATGCAGAGGAACAATGATAAAGGATCCAAGCCCTGCCCTGAAGGAGCACAAAGTACAGTGTGGGGGTGGGGTGGGGGGATGGGGGGTGGGGGCGCATTGAGGAAGAAATGCCAAGATTGTGGTAAATGTTGTGGGCAGGCATTTGTACCAAAGGCAACAGAAACAATGAGGAGGTTGTCAACAAACCTGCTGGAGGAGCTAGGGAAAGATGGTCCCTTGAGAAAGAAGACGCAGAAGAAGGAAGTGGCTTTCAAAAGAAAACTCTCACTTTGGCAGCAGGGCATGGTGGTACGCACCTGTTGTCCAAGCACTGGGAAGCAAGAGGCTTGGGATTGCTTGAGTTCGCAGGTTGCTTGACTACCCTGGGCAACGTAGCCAAACCTGGTCTCAACAAAGCAGCCAGGTGCGGTGGTACGCATCTGTAATCCCATCTACCTGGGAGGCTGAGGCTGGAGATCACCTGAGTCTGCAGGATAGGGACTACCCTGGGCAACATAGCAAGACCTAATCTCAGGGGAAAAAAATGCCCCTCATAAAGCTTTGTGCAAAGGCTGAGTGTGCTGGGTGAGGACTAATGAGGACAAATGTCTCCTCACTTAGTTTGGGAAGCATCACTGGGTGCCAGGGCGGATTGGCAATGGGAAGAGTAGACAGTTCCTTTGTACGAGCCTTTGACCCACCCAAGTGACAGCTCTTTATTTCAGTTAATATCTTGCCATATTTGCTTGGTATTACACTTCATCTATTTACCTATTCCTCAATGCAGTCATCAATCCATCTTAGTTCTTGGATTCATCTCAAAATAAACTGCAGCTGGGCAAGGTGGCTCATGCCTGTAAGCTTCAGCCTATGAAGCGGCGGGGGCTAGGGATCGCGGTTCGAATCCCACTTGGGACCCGTAGCGAGACCTAGTTCCAAAAAAATAGCTGGGTGTGGTGACGAGCGCCTGTAATCCCAGCTACCTGGGAAGCTGAAGCTGGGGATTGCTTGAGTCTGGTATCCTGGGCAACGAGAGCCTGTGGTTCCACAGGCAAAAATAGCAAGACCTAGTCTCAAAATAAAATAAACTGCAGACATGAGTGCACTTTGCTCTTAAACACATAGCATTCATATCACTTACTAGACTGTAAAATTGCTTTATTATTCTCTCTGAGGTAAAATTTCTAAGCAGGAAATGCACGGGTCTCAAATGAACCAGTCGATGAGTTTTATTTTGACTCGTATTCACTTGTATGTCACAAGCTCCTCTCATAACTGGGACATTTGAGTCACTTCCACTCCCCGTAGCAGATTCATCTGAATGACTGGATTCTTAGGCCCCCTGATCACGGAGTAAATCCATCTTCAGGGACAGCGCAGGTAACACTCATGAATGAAGCGGACTTTACAGTGGAAAGAGCTAGCATGGGATACTGACTGGAATAGAATTCATAATGCTAGAGACTACTCACTCCATCTCCTTTACGGTAGAAGGAACGCTCAGCTGCAGACGACCTCAGAGGTTGCGGAGTGGGAGTGAAGAAATGGGTCTGAGAATAATCAGGATGAAATTCAAGTGAACAGTGTCAAGCTTCATTCATTCCCACTCCATGAAATCTAGAATTGCAGTATTTTTTTCTTTTTTTTTTTTTCTTTCTTTTTTCTGTTTTTGAGACTAGGTCTGGCTATTTGCCCATGGAACCACAGGCTCACGTTGCCCAGGGTACCACAGACTCAAGCAATCCCCAGCCTCAGCTTCCCAGGTAGTGGGGATTACAGGAGCGCACCAGCTATTTTGGGGGACTAGGTCTCGCTATGTTGCCCGGGCAGGTGTGGAACCCGTGGACTCAAGTGATTCCCAGTCCCAGCCGTGCTCCATAGGCTTGCGCTTAAAGGCATGCACCACCGTGCACGGCTTTAGAATTGCAGTATTTTCAACAGACTAGAGGAATGTTGACCTTTGGACTTGCTATGGGAATAGTACGCATGGATCATGTAGGGCTTGGTTAGGGGGCTGCAGGGTTCTCAGAAGACAGATCTCCAGCCTAGGGACACACAGGACTTAAAGTCCTTGGACTTCAGGGGCACATCCACCCTCCCGCTGCTGCTTGCCCAGGATGGCTCCTCCTCAAAGTCAAGCACTGATGTAATGCTCTTTCTGATCCTTTCCAAAATATCTCAAGTTTGGGTTTCTCATAACGTCCAAGGGCCCGTCCCTCCCAGTCTCAGCAATTCAGGGAGGTCCACCGCCTTGGGTGTTACAGAAGGGGTACTGTCTTGCAGAGAACTGAAGGCTGAAATGTGTTTAAGGTCAGGGCTTTATATAGCAAGCCAGGCACTCCCTTCTCTCCTCACAGGCTCAAGTCCCAAGCGACACGGAAGGCGCCCCCACCCAAGCCAACTATCTTTAGCATGGCCCTGCTGACGGCCCCAGTAACCAAGTGTGGCAGATGCCACAGCCAAGGCCAGGAAACGTCTCCCCCATGGTGGCAACTAACCCCCAAAATGTTGAGAGTAGGTCACACAGAACTATAAAAGGCTACTTCTGTTTGCAGTGATTGCTTCTTGAACGCAGATAAGGTGCTGGGCTCCGTTTCTACCCTCCGGCAATCCACACCAGACAGTTAAGAAAGCGGACCATAAACCCTTGATTCAACAATGTGGTCTATTCTGCAAATAGGTGTCGTTCTTCCGCAGGCTAAGCGGGAGAGTGGGAATGCTGGCAGAGGCA
>PVHY01030815.1:0-13124 GCA_004024945.1 Uropsilus gracilis
GCGGGACGGAGGTGTGGGGGGTGATGGAGGGTGGGAAATAAAGGGTGATGGAGGGTGGGAAATAAAGGGGAGGGGGCTCATGGGTGGAGGTGGAGGCCTATGGGAGATTCGGTGGTGGATGTGCTGAGGTGACACACCCCTGAAGAGATGAGAGCCTATTTCCCTAAATCATACACAGTGTTGTAAACCATTGTTACATTAGTAAACATCATTAAAAATAAAAAGTTGAAATTATGTACAACATTTAAAAACTTTGACAAGACGAAACCTTCCTGTTCATTTTACTCCAAGGATCTTAATTGTATATATACTCCTACACGCTTTGCAGCATTTCTTTCCTTTTTCACTTTTTTTTTGGGGGGGGGCTCTCTTTTGATCTTTTATCTTGGAGACTCTCCCACAGGCTTCCCTCATCTAAAGATGAGGCTGTGGATGCATGTTGAGACCTGCCACTTGGGGTGGCTTCCCCATTGGTGGAGTTAGGCTCTTCATAGAAGGGTGTTACAAGGGATCATAGAAGGGTGTCAGCTTCTGGAATCTTTCCTGCCAGGGTTCTTGTGTTTTAGGAAACTCTGGTGCTGGGAAATAAACTTGACCTTTGGCTGTTAGGTGGAGAAACAGGAGCCAGGTTTGGGGTGGGGGTCCTGGGTCCTGAGCCTCCTTGACTTAGATAACCCAGAGAAGTTTCCTCTTATCTCTCCCCAGCTGCCCCAGGCAGCAGAGGGTGTGGGACCCTACAAGGGCTCTGGGCATCCATGCCCACCCCCCTATTTTCAACCCCCCCCCTCCATGCTGGGTGTATCCTTTGCTGATTCCCAGAAGTGGGCCTTTTAAGACTATCCCCACCTCTGGCACGATTCTCCTGTGACTTAGGGCGTAGCTCCCCCACCCCCTGCCAAGTCAGCCAGCTGGTTGCTTCTTTTCCTGAAACTCAAGTGATGTCTGTCTTTCCTTGGCTCTGACTCAATCCTCACTGCCCTGTCCTTGCTGTTTTTGGTGACAGCTGTGCTGAGACATAGTTTGCACACTGCATGCCGTCCAGTCAGCTCAGGACCTTTTCCTCCCCTCGGAAGGAGCCTGTCCTTCAGTTTTCTCCCACCCCAGCAACCACAGGTCTACTTCCTGTCTCTCTGCTTATGTAGGCGTTTAAAAAATGCTTTAAAAAATTAAATAATTTATATATAAATTTCACATCTTTGTGATCTCTGGGGTTCACCCCTCCTGCCCCCCCACCAAGTGCCCGTAAAAAAAAATGCTTTTTAACGTCCTCTTTGTAGGATTTCCGAAGGGAAGGGAAAGGAGCTTGGGAATTCCATCAATACTCATTCATGGGAGAACCTCACCATGTCTAAAATAATAAAATACGAGAAGCTTTCTGCCTATTGTGTGTTGAGGACTGACTGAAGTGCTCCCATGTGGGAGTTGTAGGAATTTCCCCCATTTTCTCTGCAGAGCTCGTCATGTACTTCCTCTTGCCCTGTGTCTCTCCGCCCCTCCTTTATTCCCTTGTTGAATATCTTCACATGACCAGACATGGTCCTTGGAGCTGGGAGCTGGTCACCCGCCTCCATGTCCTCTGACTCCTGCAGCTAGTGTTACAGGGTTGCTGAACCAGGAGCTGGCTGGCCAGCCTCCTGGCCAGGCCCCTCTGTCAGTGTCTTCTGGTGGAAGAAGCGAAGGCCGAGGGTTCTGTGACAGGAGGAAGAGGTCTTATTTGGGCCACATTCTGTATCTTACCTTGGTGCAGTTATGCAGTGCTGTGAACAGTTTCAGAAAAACCCGGATGAAGACTGGGCACGGTGGTGTATGCCTTTAATTGCAGCCTATGAAGCGAGGCTTAGCCTGGGAATTGTTTGAGTCTGTGGGTTCCAGACCCACTCGGGGCAACATAGTGAGACCTAGTCTCAAAAAATAGCTGGGCGTGGTGGTACGCGCCTGTAATCCCAACTACCTGGGAAGCTGAGACTGGGATTGCTTGAGTCTGTGGGGGTACCCCAGGCAATGTGAGCCTGCGGTTCCCCAGGCAAAATAACAAGACCTAATCTCAAAAAAAAAAAAAAAAACAACAACAAAAAAAAACCCAGATGAGCTACTTAGAGACAAGAAAGAGACACGGCAGCAACTGTGTTGGCTCTGCACTTCACTCCTTGCCCTCACAGCCTGACAGGCTGTGTTGCCCAGTTCCATCCCAAGGCTGGCCCCCCTCCTTGTTCCCTGCACCCTCCAGAGATCCCTGCTGCCTGATGAGGCCTTTCAGCCCACTTGGACTTGGTGTTTGCATTCCTGTTCTTCGTTAGCTTCTCTAGCAAAGGGGTGTTGAGACTCTCTAGGGGTGTTGGGACTGGGTTTTGCCTCTTCTGACCTTTCCTCCCTGCACCCATGTAATGCTGTGGTTGCTGCTGCTGATGCTCAGATCTAGGGTACAGGCTGGCATTGGTATGCTGTGTGTTGAGTGCATGCACATGGCCTGCAAGTGTAGGTGGACAGAGGTGAGATAGGGAGTAGTCATGATGGCCGCCGGCCCTGGGCATTGCCTCACTGGGAGCCTGTGAAATTAAGGGTCATCAGAGTGAGTGGTGGGCACATGTGAAGAAGATATTTTGCTTTTGTGAGTTGAAATGTTGGTACTCTTCAAGAGGAAATGACATTCCTCTTCATGTTTGAACCGGGGACCCTTACCTGGTTGGTCCCAGCACTTGACCCCTGGGTTGGGGCTGGTGGAAGGCATGGTGGAAGGGTGAGTGGGAGCCACACATTTGGAAATGAGGTAAGTAACAAGCCAGCTCTTCCTCCTTCTCCAGTGAAACCATCATCTCTTTAAAACCACTAAATGTTCTTGTCCCCTAAAGCGTTCAGTTTTCCTTATTTTCCATTTTATTATTTGGAGTATTAGCAAAGAAGAAGAAAATAGCATTTTAATGCCTATGCTTTGGGTGCTTTCCATGTATTTGTTTTCATTTCTCTAACAGCTCTCAATTGTGTTCTTATTAGTACTTCCCATTTTGAAGATGAGGAAATTGAGGTATTTTAGAAAAACTGAGGTCTGGTTCTTATTATCCTTGGCTAATGGAAGTTATGTGTATGTCTGGGGGAGGTGATAGGAGAGGCTTCCTGGGTTGAAAAGTAACACGAACGAAGTATGTCCGCAGCACATACTCCAGTACGGTGACTGGGCTTCACTCTGTAGGGTCATAGGTGTCGGGCCAAGGAGTTTGGACTTGATTTGAAAAGTGATTTGTGGATTTTCAATAAAGGGTGTGAGAGTTGTGATGAAAAATGAAACTTTGACTAGGAGACTCCGCAGTTCTGAACGAGAAGATGGAGAAATATAGATGCCAAAAAAGTTGGTTTGAAACTAAAGGGTGAACCTAACATACACATCGCAGGAAAATGGGCAGACTTGGTGAAAGAAGAATTAGACTTGGAGTTCTCAGTTTGAGTGCCCAAGAAAACAATGGTGAGAAACAGCAGGGTCTGATTTTGAAGAGTAGGCAGTGAATTCAGTTGAAAACACTTGAAATGATTGTGGGCATATTTGATTGTATATTCCCCAGGCATTTTAACTGGATTTCCCAGGAAAAAACACAAAATAGCCTGACCTCTGAAGTGAGTGATCTGTCTGCTATGTGGGCATTTAGTGGATATACATATGGATTCTGATATATACATTCAGCACAAAAAAATTAGCTTGAAACCTAAACTTTGGAGGCTGTGTGTATGTAGTGGTAGTTCCTTAAAGGTCTTTTTTGTTTTTGTTTTTGTTTGAGAGTAGGTCTCGCTGTTTTTGCCTGTGGAACCACAGGCTGCCCGTTATACCACAGACTCAAGAAGTCCCCAGCCTCAGCTTCCCAGGTAGCTGGGATTACAGGTGTGTGCCATCATACCCAGCTAATTTTTGGGACTAGGTCTCGCTGTGTTGTCCCGAGCGGGACTCGAACCGCGATCCCTAGCCCCAGCCGCTTCATAGACTGCAGCTTACAGGCACGAGCCACCATGCCCAGCCAGCCCTCCTTAAGAGTTTTTAAAAAGCTTCCATGCTATGTTTGGGAACAACTGTACTAAATGTGTTTTTTATCCCTTACCTTGTCTTCATTTAGTAATAGTTGAGAGCATTTTTATTTTATCATTTTATATTCTTCATGTGAAGTTGAAGTGTTAGCATGATAAATGTTATGAAAGGTATGTTTTGCCACAATTAGAAGTTAGTGTATATAAATATATTCTGTTATATTAAGGTATATAAATAGAATTAACATAATAGAACAAAAATTAAGATATAAATATATAAATATTATATCTATAAATAAATACCTTAATCTGTCTTCCTGCGTGTAGGCCATTAATTACACTGATTTGGTGACTTGACTTTTGGTGATGTTTTGCCCTATCTAATTTATTTAAAGGAAAATTTATTTAAAGGAAAAACATTAATTTTTGGAATTGCAAAATTCAGTTATGTTGCAATTGTAGAAGCTAACACCAACCCTGTTTTAAGATACCTGAAGGATGACAAGACATTCATTTTTTCCCCATAGAACCTGTACAGTTAAGTCATAGGAGCGGCGTTTTTTTTTTTTTTTTTTTTTAGGATGTTGTTTTATATAGAAAATTAGTAGTGATCCATTGTTACGTTGCCCACGTTGGACAAAAAGAAACGGAGTCAATCATTTACCGCCTCTGGCCACAGACCTGGCTGGCTGTAGGAACAGATCACCTCATCGTTCTGCATGTAGAAAGCAAGGAGAATGGGAACTTTGGGAAATTCTTTCCTAATACATTGGATCTAAGAGTTGCTAAGTCATTTTGATGAGTCAGTGACTGTCCTTGAGGCAGCTTATTGGTAAGACGATAAAATGGGAAGTTAAGGGTGAGAGGTTTTAAAAAAAAAAAAAAAAAGCCGAAAATTAAGTACGTGGAAACATGCAGAGCCTTATTTTAAAAATTTAAGGATTATCTCTTGTTTATAATTTGCCATTTGCCAACATTCTTTGAAAGTGAAGGCCTTGCGTTTAACACTCCCCCGCACCGCACTCTCAAATATTCATTATTTGTTTTACTCACATAACCAACTCTCCAGGCTTCATTTAGATTCCTCAATTCTTACCTGATGTCCTCTTTCTGTCTGTGAAGTCTCAGTGCATTTGGTCTTATTTCCTGGTTCCTCTGAGCTGTGTCAGCTTCTCAGACTTCACCTGTGTTTGAGGACCTTCTATACCGTTCTTTTATATGGAGTGTTCTCATTTGGGATTCAGCTGATGTTTTTCTCTTGCTCAGGCTGGGGTGATATGTCTCTGGGATAATGTGCTGCTCTCAGCCCATCTGGGAACATGTCAGTTATGGACTTATTACGGCTGGGGTTGACCTTGGTCTCCTGGCTGAGGTGTGATGTTTCCCAGGCTTCCCTACTGTCAAGTTCCTCTCTTCTCTCCCTTCTCCTTTTTTTTTAAATTAAAATTTATTTTTCTTATTGTTTGCTTACGTAGTTTGTTGGCATGATCCTCCCCCTCCTCTCTCCTCCCTCCTCCCCTTCCCCTGGTCTCCCCTCTGGTCACTCCAGTTCCTTTCTTGTTGTCTGTTGTTGGTTGATGATTAGCCTATTGGTCTCATTGTATTCTTTCTGAAGCAGTGTCCTCCTGGGTGAAATCCCGCATTCCTGGGGGACTGCAGACCAGGCTGATCAGATCTCCATGAATAACCTTAGGGCAGGTGGTCCTTCTGAGCATGGGGGTGAACTTCGGTTTACCTCCTGTCGGTCTGATGTGTGGAATGCTCTCCTTATTTCTTCGTTGTGGAATTTCCTGTGGTGGAGGAGACAGTCTCTTTTATTCAGGGACCCTTATTTCTGGTTTTAGCATCTCCTTGTTCTTATTGGTTGTCTCAGCCATTCATTCTGTTGTTTGTCCCTTGGTGTTGCTTTTTTGGCTTTTGTCACTCTGGTCTGGCTTTGGGAAACCAGTTTCCAGACATTGGACATGGTCAAAGCAGACTCTGCTTTGAGAGTAAGTCATTTTGAGCGTGGGAAGTTAGTCTTCAATTCCTAAAAGATGGAGCATCCACACAAATCATTTGTAATTCTCCTGTACATATATATCTGTTCCCTCCCTTTTGTTCTTGTGTTCCCCTTCTTATTTGTTTTCTTTCCCATTTATCTGTTCAGTCATTAATGTCAGTATGGTCTCACGGACCTTTACTTTATGGTTGTAATCCAGTGCTTCTTTAGGTTGTAATCCAGTGCTTCTTTTGTTACTCAGATTATGTCATCTTTGGCCATTGAGAGCGCTCTCAGTTGACTTCCGTGTCCTTTTGACATGTCCTCCTCCATGCTGATTTCTTTTTCTAGCATGTTTTTGTTGTTCTTGTTGTTGTTTTTGAGACTGGTCTCGCTATTTTTGCCCGTGGAACCACAGGCTCATGTTGCCCGGGGTACCATGGACTCAAACAATCCCCAGCCTCAGCTTCCCAGGTAGCTGGGGTTGCAGGTGTACGCCCCACACCTAGCTAATTTTTTGGAACTAGGTCTCGCAATGTTGCCCTGGGCAGGACTCGAACCATGATCCCCAGTCCCTGCCATGGCTTCCTAGGCTGCCACTTACAGGTGTGCACCACCATGCCTGGCCTTTTTCTAGCAGTTTATTACTTTCTGGCAGTATCAGTTGTTGTAGATTCATTTGATACCTTTCTTTTCTTTTTTTTTTTTTAGAGACTAGGTTTCGCTATGTTGGCTGGGGTAGTCCCAAACCTATGGACTTAAGTGATCCCTAGCCTTAGCCTCCCAAGGCTGGGATTACAAGCATGCGCCACCACGCCCGGCTATTTTTTGAGACTAGGTCTCGCTATGTTGCCTGGGGTAGTCTTGAATCCGTGGACTCAAGCGATTCCAAGCCTCTGCCTCCTGATACTGGGATTAAAGACGAATGCCACCGTGCCCGGCTCATATGATGCATTTCTTGCCTGACCTAGACCTACCATTTTTTAGAGGAGCCCAGGCTACTTTTAGTGGAGAATGGAGTTAGAAACCAAGATCTGGGGACTGGATGTCCTCACTTTGGCTTATGAAGTCCTCACTTCTTTTTCCTATCCAGCCTTTCCACAGGCTTATTCGGAGATAATCGGAATTTGGTATTTAGAGCTGTCAGATTTCTAGAACTTCTAGGTCAACACATTGTCCTCATTCCTTGGATGAGGAGTTGAGCTGCTTTGTTGTGAGGTCTGTGTTCCAGCATCGATGCACTGTGGGAATCCTGCTATAAAATCAAGTTTGGATTGAGGATACTTTCGGTCTGTGATATATTTTTTTTTGGTGACAGTTTCCATTCACCAACCTTAGGGAGATAGTTAAAAACGTTTTTCAGTTAAATTTGGAGTTTTAAATTTAGTCACAGCATGGCAAAAGAAATGGATGAAATAAGGTGCACTTGGGACAAGAGATTTGCACTGGTTAACCCCACTGCCGAGATGGTAAGCAGTGCCAAGGTGGTGAGACTGTTAAGTGAAGGAGTTAATTAACCTCACGTCTGCAGGATGTAGTTTCTTTCCTACATTTGTCCTTTGTGAGACACATTTTGCTTTAGAAGCACTTTCTTGCTGTTAGATGAGAGCAAATAATCAGCTGAAATGAATAATATTCCTCTTTACTTCTGTCTCAGAGCAGATAGATCATATTGTTTTCTTTTTGTCCCCTGCATTAATTACTGACTCCCTCGCTACCCTCTCCCCACCCCTGGTTTGACCTGCTGAGTCATATCCAGCCCGGCTCATAGTTCTGATCCCAACCAAGACTCCCAGTTAGCTTGTGGGTTTTGTGTTTACAAGCTGAGCCTCTAACTTGCCTTTCTTGGCTCCTCACTACCACCTTACCCATCTCCCTCTTCTCACCAGCTTCTCCATCAAATCTAGATCCCCTGGGACAAGGAGGTAACTCACAGCAAACTGCTCTCCACAGTGACCCGAGTCCTTTGATCCTCTGTATCTCT
Source organism: Uropsilus gracilis (assembly GCA_004024945.1). Lineage (NCBI taxonomy): Eukaryota > Metazoa > Chordata > Mammalia > Eulipotyphla > Talpidae > Uropsilus > Uropsilus gracilis. The sequence goes on from PVHY01030815.1 coordinate 7,974, forward strand.
TGGCGGCAGTTGTAGTTCTCCTGTCAGGTTGTGGGATGAAGGTAGAAAAAATCCTTCAAATTCTCTAACCAGTAGTCCTTCCTGTACTGTGTTTATGACCAAATTCCCTCTAAATAGCTAGGCATCAGTCATCCCTTCCCAGCATGGGTATATGCTGATAATCTCACTTTCTTAAGTGGACAGCTTTCTGACACAGGGCATGTTGGTGCTAGGTTGGAGCCATGCAGCAAGGGTCTTCCCACCTGCTGTGTCCTGTGTTATGTCTAGTGCTAGGTTAGATGTGTTTTCGGGCACTGTGTCGGCGGGTGGCATGTGCTCTTGTTATTTATTTATTTTTTGAGACTAGGTCTCTCAATGTATTGTATTAATAATAGTGTGGAAATTGGTACCTAATAAGGTATCTTTTCCTCACCGTAGATGTTAGCTGATAAATATTTATAAAGTTGGGGGCAGGATGTGTGTAAAGTAACTAATGCATAATGGCAGCAACAGAAATTGGGGCAGCCTTTTGGGAAATCACTTTGGCCTTTTTATTCATGTATCTGAAAAAAAGGACCCATGATTAGATCAAAACTTGCATCCCTCTTCTCAGCGATGTACAGTATTCATTAGCATAATAGAAACTGCCCTGCCTGACAAGAGTTTTGTTCATTTTGGAAAATCCAGCACTTACTCAGTATCTTTTAGTCTTGTGCCTATGAAAAGCCAAATAAGACCCTTCAGAACTAGTGGTTCCATCTCATGCCACCTGAAGGTTTTTCATGTTTTCTTAAAGAAGGTGAATGTTATACACAGGTAAAGACTTGGAGGAAGATAAACAGGTGGCAGGGAATATGCGAGGACTTTCATTCAAGTTTGTATTGTTAGGAGAGCCAAATAGAATATGGGGCCAGAATCAGGTGACTGAAGGCAGTTGGGGAGGAGGTGGAGAGGTGCCAGTTGTCTGCAGGTGCAGATTGTGACCACAGGACTGCTGAGGTGGCCTTTGAGCGAAGGTGAATGACAGCATTTAAAGGGACAATGAGGGTTATAGAAGGAAGAGCGAGGGAACTTGGGAGAGGAAAGGACAGTTGGAAAGTGAAAGCTGGGGGGCAACTGGAAAGAGCACCCAGAAAGGGCAGGAAGGGTGGAAAGGGGCACAGGCACAAGGGAATAAAGAACAGGATCTGGCCATTTGGGGAGTGTTTTCTGGATATGGGGTGCTTGTTTTATTTCATTTAGTGGGTATGTGCTATTACATGTAGCATGTATCTTCCTTTAATTTCTTATTTTGAAATAATTTTATCTTTTCGAGGAGTTACACAAATAATCCAGATGTTTTCCATGTACCCTTTCCTTCGCTAATCACCTTGTATAATTGCAGCGGTAATCAAAACCAGAACTTGTCCTTGGTACAATACTAGAATTATACAGGTTGCCTTTAAACAGTGACCAGAGTTAGGTGCCTTTCTCTGGCATTAGAACCGCTCACAGCTTGGTGTCCTTCTCTGTCCTATCCTCCATGGTTATGTTACACTCATGACAGAATTAGGTTATCTGTTACAGTCTTTCATGTTGGGGCTCCCCCTTTCCTCCTGGTTTTTTAGAAATATTGTTTTAGATGTAGTAAATTAAAATGCATCCAAGTGTCCAGCATGGGCCCCTCCCCCCCATAAATTGTGATGTATAGAACAGTTCCATCACGTGTGCCCCTCCCCTTGCTATTGGGTTTTTTAAAATTTTTTTGAGACTTAGGTCTTGCTGTTTTTGCCCGTGGAACCGCAGGTTCACGTTGCCTGGAGTACCACAGACTCAAGCAATCCCCAGCCACAGCTTCCCAGGTAGCTGGAATTACAGGCGCGCGCCACGACGCCCAGCTATATTTTTTTGGAACTAGGTCTCATTAGCCCCAGGCGGGACTTGAGCTACAATCCCTAGCCCCAGCCGCTTCACAGGCTGAAGCTTACAGGCATGAGCCACCATGCCCGGCTTTCGTTTGGGTATTAATAGAGGAGCGTGGGGCTATCACGGAGAACCCAGGCTTTGTCCCAGTGATGGGGAACTCAACTTTGAAGGTGGCCTGCCTAGGAGACAGTACCAAGGCAGAGTGGCCAGATTAAGGGAAGGGCCATCAGGAGTGACCAGACCCGCAGGAGAGGGGAACATGCTTAGAGCGGAGGATGGACTGGGAAAGCCGCTGTGCTGAAACAGAGCTGAAGGAAGGGAGGAAGGAAGGGCGGAAGGGCGAGGGGAGAGGTCCTTCCTGGTGCCCGTTGTCTTTGAAGTTGACTGCAGAAAGAAAAAGGAAAGAGCCTCTGTCCAGTGGCTGGGTTGGAGTTAATAATAGGAAAGGAGGATTGTGGCGCTAGCTGAGTGACACTGAGGACCCTGTGGGGGATAAAGGGTGGGATTTGCTGCCCTCCTCTTGGAGATTCTGTCTGCAGCTGGTGACCTTGATGGGAAAAACAGTGCTAGTTGCTGCCGAGGATGCTTGGAGTTGGGGTTGACGTTACGTAGGGCAGGAGTGAAGCTAGAGTTAGACTGATTGTTGAAAGCTGACCTCGAAAAGGCTGAGTTTTGTTGGGAGGGGACGTGCAGCGCTTGGGGTAGAGGAGGGACCAGTATGACCTTGAAGGAAAAGTGAAGTGACCTTGGAGAAATGCTGGGGCTGCTCCTAGTCTTGTGTGTCCCCAGGTTGTGCCCTAACTTTGCTAATGTTCCTGGAAGTGTTTGAACTTCACATCAGTTATGTATCAAATCAAGATTGCCAGTTATCAAGTCAGCTTAGGAGAAAACATTGCCTTGGCCATAGAAACTGTATCTTTAATAGTTTATGACTCAAAGAAATGCCTTTTATAGATAGTAGCTGTAGTTACTAATTTCTGGTTACTTTTATATAGAAATGGTGGGAGACATAGCCTGTTCTTTGATTCTCTGTGAGAACTGTCCTCTCACACACTGCCTGTTATCCTGGTGTGCCTCTCCATGCTGAGAGTTGGGGCAGGGAAGGCCATGACTCTTCAGTGATCCTGTTTGTTCTGGGACTAGTGAGGAATCTGCAACCCTACTAGGTGCTCTGGCCTATTGTTGATACTCACTTAGAGTATGACTAGTGTGGAGAATAATGATAAAACAAACCCTTTTCTTTGGTATTTTGTTACTTGCATGGGGCCTTCATGTGGCATTTCGTTCTTTTTTTTTTTTTTCGAGATTGGGTTTCACTATCTTGCCCGAGGTAGTCCTGAACCTGCAGACTCAAGTAATCCCTAGCCCCAGCCTCCCAGGTAGCTGGGATTACAAGCGCGCACCACCATGCCCAGCTATTTTTTCAAAGCCTAGGTCTCGCTATGTTGCCCAGGGTAGTCTGGAACACATGGACTCAAGTGATCCCTGGCTCCAGCCTCTCAGCACTGGGATTACAGGTGTGTGCCACTGCGCCTGGCTTGGCACGTCATTCTCAAGAAATCTTGTGCTTTCATTTATCTTTATTTTCTCTCCAGACTGTACACTTAGACATTCACGCAGGTATGTACACATACATACCTGTTGTAATTACTGTTGGTGGTGGTGGTATTTTGAAACTTAAATATCTGCCTGTGTTGAGGCCTGGCCTCTTTACCCCCCTTTCCTTTTTTTTTTGAGACTAGGTCTCACTATTTTTGCCCGTGAAACCGCAGGCTCTCGTTGCCCGGGGTACCACAGACTCAAGCACTCCCCAGACTCAGCTTCCCAAGTAACTGGGATTATAGGCGCGCGCCACCATGCCCAGCTATTTTTTGGAACTAGGTCTCTCTACGGCCCCAGGTGGGACTCGACCCGCGATCCCTAGCCCCGACCACTTCATAGGCTGGTGCTTACAGGCACAAGCCACCGTGCCCGGCCTCTTTACCCCCCCTTTCCTAGAGAAGGACTGAGGCAGTTTTCAGACTCCACAAGACTACCATCTGCCTCCAGCTGGTTGAGAAATGAGGAAGCACACGACTGACCTGCGTAACTGAACCTGCTAGATATTTGGGATGGAATTACAGTGAGAAAACATTTTGCCCTGATAAGCAATTCAGATTGAAGTGGGGTAGAAGCAAAGGTCACTTGGGGAGAAAGAAATGTGATTTGTTTTGTTGTTTGTTTTGAAGAGGTCATGAAGGAGGAGGCCCTGAAAATGCTTACAATGAGAAAGGGGTGGGTGATGGGAGAAACCAAAGCTTTCCCCACAGGATAAGGGGAAATAAGGACATGAAGGAGGCCAGAGAAAACCAGTCCCTCTTTATTTCTTTGAAGGCATTCTAGGGATTCTAGCCAGGTGTGGTGGCTTGCACCTGTAATCCAAGCGCTGGGAGGCAAGAGGCCAGGGATCACTTGAGTTCATGGGTTCCAGACTACCCTGAGCAACATAACGAGACCTGGTCTCAAAAGCAGCTGGGCGTCTGTAACCCCAGCAACCTGGGAGGCTGAGGCTGGGGATTGCTTGAGTCCCTGGGATTGGAAATACCCTGGGCAACATAGCGAGACCTAGTCTGAAACAAACAAACAAACAAACCCGCAGAGGATTCCAGATCCTTTTCTATATGGATCAAGTTAAATGTGAAACAGTAATATATACACATAAGAGCACTTTATATTTGAAGGAAAGATAAGGATGGTTGTGAGTTCCATTCATCTTTAAAAAGGCTTCAATAGCCAGATACTGCTAGAAAATAGTGATGAAATAAAATGTAGTGTTAGAAGAGCGGATTTGTATTACTATAGTTATTTTATCGGAAGTTTGTAGAATACTGTTAAGATGGTCAGCAGACTGATTTTTCCTTAGATTATTATGGTTTAGAGTGTTGATTTCCATTAAGAAAATGTTAATTTCTCCATCTAAGGGGGGAAGCTGATAGGTTTTCATGGTCAGTTTGATCTCTGCTTAGTCTTTTGTGGAAACAGAACCTCGGCTGGATGTGGGTTGTTTGAAGTTAGCCTTCAATGGTTAAGGAACATCTGTGTCTGTCATGCCTCCTTTTTCTGGCTGGAAATTGGGAAACAGTCATGAAGCACTGTTCTCCACAGTGAAGAGCTTGTTGATTGGAAGTTTCATGAAGGAGTGACTAGAGTGTTTTTTTGACTTTGCCAACAAAGGTGAAATTGCTTTAAATCTTTTTTTTTTTTTTTTTTGAGACTAGGTCTTGCTAC
>PVHY01030816.1:0-13121 GCA_004024945.1 Uropsilus gracilis
GATGGGCCCTAAACTTTTGCCTGTCTCTTACCAGCCCAGGATTCTGGTTCAATCCAGTGACTTTGAAGCCTTTTCCACCCAATCAGGAAATGGTCCCAGATCTTCAGATGAAAGAACCTTCTAGAGACTAGCAAATAGCCTCCAAGGGCCAGCTGCCTGATTTGTCTTCCTGGCAATTCTAGAAAAGTGAGTACTAGCTGAACAGACAGAACTCAGCATCAATATGTTTGCTTTAGTCAGACACCAAAGCTGCCTCAGTTTTGCATTTTGAAGTGAGGTCATCAACCACCTGAACTTGCTGTTTGTGAAGACTTTTACTGAGCTAGGTAGTCCATTAGCCCCTACAGTGTCATCTTGTAGACATCCAAGGTGTATGTGCAGAATGGGTTCTCTTTCCCTCTTCCCCGACACCACCCTGCCTGCATGAGCACCTCTTTGGGCTGAAAGTGCCAATACACTGGTGTCCTGGAGAGACAGGTCTCTGTCCTCTGAACCTTGAGAGCGCCTACCTGCCTATACTCTGGGCTGACTTTAGCTTCCTCCTGTACCCAAATAAAATGACAAATTTGATGAATTTATGGTAACATGGATGTACCTAGAAGAAATCATATCAGCAGAAACAAGTCAGAAAGAAAAAGATAGAAACTAAATGGTTTCACTAATATATGGGATATAGGAAAAACAAACAAAAGGCCAGGAGGAAAAGTCCAAACAAGCTAGCAACCAAACTAAAGAACACAACTGGGAGGGTGGGAATGAGGAGGAGTGGTCAGGGAGGGGATGTGGTGCGTGAACCCTGGGGAATACAAAGATGTGAAATATATATTAATTATATATTTATATACAATATATTAATATATAAATATATAATTAATATGTGTATATTAATTATATATAAATATAAATATATATAAATGAAAAAATTTCTCTGTCAAAATCTCACTTCTATGATTTGAGGCACCATGGCTAGATCAGGGGATCTCAGGGACATGGGATGTAGGGCTGCGTGAAACGATTGATTCACAGAAGAGCAAACTTAACAATGCAGCTCTGCTAGTGCCCAGAGACTCTGAATGAGTCAGTGTAGAGTGGAGGTGGTCAGGGGTGGGAGATGAGCAGTCTCACCCAGAAAAGTCAGGGACAATGCAATCATTCCCTGCTAGGGTTTACTAGACACTTTCTGTCACCATTGTCCTTCAAGGTATTCCATGGGCTAAGAAGGGACAGGGTTAACTGCTATACAGAAAACCATAATACATAGAACCTCTAAAATTCTCTACTTCGGTTGAATTAAAGTATGGAAGATTTCAAGCCTGCTTGTTTTTCTTCCCATTTATGATGGAAAATTTTGTATGTTAACTTGCCCACATATTTGGTGAGCACTGTACTGGCTGTGTTGTTTGGGCTGAGATTAACATCTGAGTCATGAGTCAGTTGATTGAGTAGTTGAGACCCAACACAGGTGGGCCTCACCTAATCAGTTGAAGGACTGAATAAAGCAAAGGATACTGACCCTCCTATCAGTAAGAGGGATTTCCTTCCACCTGATACTTGAGCTAGAACAATAGTCTTTTCCTGTGTTAGACTCACACCAGGAGGCATCATTTCTTCCTGTGTCTTAGACTTGATGACATTTAGGTAGGAGCCACAGCATCGGTTGTGCTAGTTCTCAGGCCTTTGGACATACACTGAAGTAACATCTTCAGTTCTTTTGGGTCTCCAGTCTGTTGACTATAGTTTCAGCCTTGCAACTGCACGAGCCAATTCCTAAAGAAATCCCTTTCTATAAAGGCATGTATTGTATCATTGTACAATTCTGAGATACTGGGGATTCATTCTGAGAAATTCATTATCAGGTGATTTTGTTGATGGAAAACATCCCAAAGTGTACACATAGGAACTATGACATGCTGAGGCTAAATAGGGCGGTCACCTTCATAGATGCTGTCTGTCATTGATCAAAATGTTGTCATGTGTCATGTACCACATGCACACACATATGTTCACCATGTTCACCTTGACACACACACAACCCCTGTTGATTCTCTTCCTAATATGTTGTTGTTACCTTGCCCTGAAGCATCTTTCTTTCCCACCACCTCTGTGAGGTTATATCTTCAGATGCTCTCTCCATAAGTCTTCTCTAATCCTTTCCTGCCTGGCTGAAACTAATGACTCCTTCCTTCAATTTTCTTAGCATTTAATTGATTACTCCTCAACATGTCTTTATTTATAGATCTTAGCACCAGAGACTATCATGTTCTTCCAGGTATGAGCTGCTTCAATTTACATTTGATTTTCCTGGCTCTTAGGACAGTATCCAGTGGTAGATATTCTGTAAATATTGGTTCATTAATGGAATGAGCGTTCATGGACTTAATGGAATAAATGAGCATTCGTGGACTTAGCAAGGAGGTTGTCAGTGAACCAAATCTGATACCAGATTTCCCATAAAATGGGAAGTTGTGCTAATCAGCTCTGAGGTGGGGAACTGGCTACACAGAGCCACTGAGTTGAGCACTGAGGAATCCTGCCTGTGACCAGAACACTGCCCTGGCTAGATCCAGCTCGGGTTGCATCTTCTCTCTGGAAATGTTCTGGTTATGAGTTCAGATGTGATATTTTCAATCTTTCAACACGTAACATGAGTTTTTATATAACCGAGTTGGTTTACTTAGTTAAACTGCCAAAGACTGGTGTGATGGGCTCGTCCAGAAAGATGGATGTGGTCATTGTATTCGTGTTATGTGCTACTGTGGAATTGTCAGTTTATTTATTTTTGAAACATTACTTTTTTAATGGAGATATAGCTGATATATAACAGTGTATTTGCTTCAGGTGTATAAAGATTTGATACATGTATATATTATGAAATGATTATCCCACTAAGTTCAGAAACATCTATCCTCACATAGGTATAATTTTTTATTTTTTCCTATGAGAACCTTTAGTTGTGCTTTCTTAGCAACTTTTAAATATATTTATACAGTATTAGTTACAGTCACTGCACTGTCTGTTACATCCCCATTACAGTCACTGCACTGTCTGTTACATCCCCATTACAGTCACTGCACTGTCTGTTACATCCCCAAGACTTATTTGTCACTAGAAATTTGTACTTTTGACAAAAAAGAGGTGGACACTCCTCTGCCCACCACTTCCTCCCTACCTCTCCAGCTATCAGTCTATTCTCTGCTCTGTGAGTTCAGTTTTAGTCTCTGTTTAGAGACTACATACTAGTGATATCATAGAGTGTTTATTTTACTGAGCAAAATACTCTGTGTTGTTGTTGAAAATGGCAGAATTCTTTTTTACGGCACAATGATATTCCATAACTTATCTACTTTTTACCTTATCTTTTTTATTTTTTATTTTTTTATCTTTTTTATCTACTTAGATAGTTAGCTTACTAAAGTCAGGGTCATAGAAAATTGTCATTTGGTTCCTCTTTGGTGACCCCTTTTCCCATAGTAGATGCTAAACAAATATTTGTTGAAATAGGGATTAAATGCACTAAATGCAACCCTAGTTCCACCTTCCTAGAGACAGTTTCATGACACCCCTCCCCTCCCAGACCAAATTTTAATCCCCACATGTATAGTCTGGAGTCATGGTAGCTCCTTGAAGTCAGAGGGATCTAGAAAGAGGGCAGGCCTGAAGGGAGGCTCCCGATATAGCTCTGTTTTGACCTTTTAGGTCAGACTCCAATCAGAATTTGTAGTTGGAAACACCTCTATTTTATTTCATAACAAGTATTAATGAATCAAACCTCTGATTGGACTTCAGGATGTGAGCTTTGGGTACAAGAGGGGGCCTTGAAAAACATCCAGCAGTTTGTTCCCCTCAGAATAAAGACACAAGGCCAAGAGGAGGCAGGGATACAATTTACAACATTACAATTGTAAAACATTAAAGCAGGATTTTACAACACATTTTAAAATCGATACTTTTGGATCACTTTGATTTTGTTTTATCTTTTTTCTGTAGATTATTTTCTTTTTAAAATTTTATTTTCTGTTATTTTCTTACAACCTTGGTCATATTTATGTAATTATTGATCCCCTTATGTATGGCGCTTCCTCCCTTCTGGTCATTCCAACTCCCCCTCTCTTTGAGAGTTGTTGGTTGACAAAGTTGTTGGTCCTGGAAGTTGGTAGTCCATGCTGCCTAAATTTCTAAGAGTAACTTTGATGCAGGTAGCCAGTTGGAGCTCATCTGTAACCTCTTGTGGAGCAGATGTGTAGCATTGTTCTCCAGGCTACTTGATTGTGACATTTTCTGTGGTGAAGTTGATGGTCTCCTTTTCTCCAGACTTGTATGATCACTGTGATTCATGCCTCCTCATTCATGCTGAATGCCTCCTCAGTTCTGGTGTCTATGCCATGCTGCTGCTTTCAAGCCTTATCGTTCTGGCCTCTGGCATTGGGATCCCAACTCTTAACCCTTGGCATTAGAGGAGACAGACTCCAGAAGAAGGTTTGTCCAGTTTCTCTCCACTCTCCTGGTTCACAGTTTTGTTATGGGTCTCCAGCCCCTTCTCTGTGACTTTCTTTCCAAAATGGAAAAGGAGGATGCTTTGCTCACATTGGTGGCATCTCTAGTTTTGGGCTTTGGTTTTTTTTTTAGCCCCCAGAACATTGTAGGTGAAGTTCTTTGGCAGGTCACTCCTATGACTAGTCACACAGTCATGTTTAGTGATTCTGATCTTGCTCAGTTTGGGTCTTATCCAGGTGATGATTATGACCCGGGCCTTTGTTAGATCACTTTTATTTCTTTATAACCACCTCCCCCCACATGGATCACTTTGCTTTGGAATGAGAAATTTTGTATACAAAATAAAGAAGTCCATAGAACCATAATAAACTCAGGGAACTCTTATCCCTTATGGGCATAGATGTGAGGGATATAAATGGGCTGCAATGAGGAGCTGAGCAGATTAATGAGTCACAAGTAGTAGTGCAGAACAAATGGGATATGTTTATCATTTGAGGTTGCCAGCAGGGAGGACAACCTGATTGAGTCCAGAGACCTTGTTGAACAGCAGAATTTAGGGTCAAGTAGAGCCTCATGGGCGTAAGGCAGTCAGGCAAATCCCCTATCCCAGAAATGCCTCATGTATTCTAGGCTGCAAAGCATCAAAAAAGTGGTGACCTCATACAAGTTTCCTCTTAACTTTTTGAAAGGTAAAGAAGAGATTGTCATAACTATTCTGCATTCTTGACAGCATTCACCTTCATCCTCCTCTCCCTTCATGTGTGCTGTGGTTGACTGACCAAACTGGTCTTGACAGAGAGGCTGTTTACTTTTTGGTGACAAGAGTTTTTTCTAAGACAATTAGACAATGTTAGGTGGATAGAAGAGAATTGAGCAGTGTAATGCCAGTGGAGGTGCCTGGAGACTGCCTTGTACTGAAGTTCTCTTCTGTGTCCTACAGGGCTTGGGCAAAAACTATGTTCATGGGAAAGGATGCTCCCTATCCTGGCCTCAGTACATTTCCAGGACACTGTGGTGGGGCTCTCCTCTTTCCCTGACTGCTTTTGCACTCATTCTGCTGTTTATATAATACCTTCCTTCATGTGTACTGGATCTTGTTGCATATGCATATGACATAGGCTCACAGGGTCTCAGGATAAAGACAAATAGGTAGGAATATAGGAGTATGGTAGGCTGAAGAGTGCCTCCACAATGTCAGGTTCTAGCTCCTGGAATTTACAAATGATACCTTATTTAGGAAAAGGGTCTTTGCAGATCTGATTAAGTGAAGTCCCTTGAGCTGAGGAGATGATCCTATATTATCAGCATGAGCCCTAAATATAATCACACGAGTTCTCATAAGGGAAAAGTAGAGGGAGATTTGACACACACAGAGGGGAAACACATGTGATGAAAGAAACAGCAATTGCAGTGATGTGGCCACAGCCAATGAATGTAGGCAGACCTTAGCAACTGGGAGAGGCAAGGAACATAGTCTCTCCTAGGGCCACTGGTGGACATATAGTTTATATCGACCCAGTGAAACTGATTTCAGTCTCTGGCTTCCAGAAATGTGAGAGAATATAAGTTTTTGCTTTTCAGAGTCACAAAGTATAATACATATAACTTGTATAGCAGTCATAGGACACATACAAGGTTTCACTTACAGCTACCTACCTAGGCAAATGTCCCATTGGGGTAGTCCTTGATGGAAGCCTGCCTCAGCAGCTTCAGCCAGTACCTTCAGTGACCAGAGTTATGATGGTTGATGTGGTTCCCAAGAAGTCTGTAATCTAACACATTGTCAGTTGCTTGTCCCTGTCACCTGCCTTTCCCATGAGCTATTCTAGTTGATTAGCCAAATTTTCCTGATGGAGAAATAATTGTCATTGTATTTGAAAATATTTATGAACTTGGCTACAATTTAGAATCAGTCTACTTCTATGCTGAGAGTCCTCAGTGTATCTATAACCTCAGATTTTCCAATCATCAGTATGAAAATAAAAATGGTATTGTTTTATGTCAACATTATGGTTTAATCCTTTGGAGATATTTTAAAACTATCTTGTGTGAGGTAGCTACATGAATATTATATGGAAAATGAGGAACAAAGAAGAGAGGTGAATTGACATTGGTCAATAAAGAATTATTGTTAAAGCCACAATTATCATCTAGTATCCTTTCAACTTCAACATGATCTATATACTGGGATCCAAGTGACATGTGCAATCAAAGGAATATGGGAAACATCCATTGAGATGTGGTGAAAAAAATACCGTAGCTTTTTCATGTCTAATTTTAATAGTATTTATTTAAAATAATGTAACTTCTTCAGATCATCATGTCATCATGTCTTTTTTTTTTTTTTTTGAGACTAGGTCTCGCTATTTTTGCCAGTGGAACTGCAGGCTCACATTGCCCAGGGTACCATGGACTCAAGCAATCCCCAGCCTCAGCTTCCCAGGTAGCTGGGATTACAGATGTGCGCCACCACGCCTTGCTATTTTTTTGGAGCTAGGTCTCACTACATTGCCCCGAGCGGGACTCGAACTGCGATCCCTGGTCCCTGCCATAGCTTTCTAGGCTGCCACTTACAGACATGCCTGGCCTATCATGTCTATTTTAATTAAGAAATTAGACATTTCTACTATTTGAAAAGTCAATACTATACACATAATTTATGAATAAATACATGTCCTGTATGTTTCCAGTTTTGTTTTTGTTTTTTCTTTTTTTTTACTGATGGAAGTATATGCTTTTGATAAAATAGATTTTTATTCTCTCCATCAGTATTCAATTCTAATGATTTGAGGTTTGAGTTAAGATGATACTTATGTGTGAATATATGTACATAAATTTGTCAATGATATTACTAAATTAGTCTAGCTTAAGTCATTGTCTGGTAGCAAAGCCAATTGTGTCGATAATGACTAGTCTACAATGCACATAGAAACAGAGAGCATGGAGGGAATTAACCCCTGAAAATTTAAGCTACTCCACAAAATCTATAAGGTGAGATAGTAATCAGCTGACTTTTCTTGTCCTTGACTCCTGGTTTGTTTCTGCCACTTTAAGCAGATGGGGGACTCTTCTGCGGGTGACCTGGAGCTGGCCTTCCTGGCTGGACCAGGCCCTGTGGATAGCCTGCTGCACAGGAGAGAGGCAAGCCCTTCAGCACATCCCCAGGCAGCCTCTACTTCTCCGTAGCAAAGCAACTGATTCGTCAATCCCCTTATATATATATATTTTTTTTTTTTTGGGGGGGGGAGACATACCTGGTACAGTTTTATATTTTTCTCTATAAAATACTGCTGTCTGGAATGTTCCAGAGACATGGGAAAGGTGCGAGGGTTCCATTTGGTCACTGACTCCAACTGATGGGTCTTTGAGATCCTCACTCAAGAGTGCAATGAAGACTCGAGCCCCAAGTAGAGGCATGAGCACCAGGACTTATTGTAAGCAATAGAGCAAAAGGGAGAGCACCAGGGAGTTCACTTTTAAGAGAAGACGCTTCCCAATCATAGCCTTAGCCTGGCTTTTACAGAGCCCAGGACTGTCTGTTGAAAAACAAACAGGGCAATGACACAGCTGGGCTGTTTCCTTTTGTGTGTTTGGGGCAGTGTTTTTCTGGCCCCTGCATGCTTGCTGTACATGTCCCATGTTATGACATGTGTTTAGAAAATGGACACCAGATCCCACTCAGCAGCAAGTGTAATGACAATATAGTGAGTCTTTGGACTAGGGTGACTTTTGGTCAATTTGTTTGTGTATTATCCTGCTACTTCCTCCTCCTAACTGTAAGGGAACTTGAGAAGCTGTAAATAAAGCTCAAGAATGTATAAATGCATAAGTTGCTAAAAAATGTTACTGATAGAAACAGTGGGTCAAAGGAATCGATGGGGGCAGGGAGGGGGGATGGTGGTAGCTTTCCAGGTTCTGAGCTAATCCTCTGTCAATACCGGACTCACCTGGATGTTGATCAGCTTGAACTTCCCTGTCCCCATCAATGGACCAAAACCATAGATGCAGCACTTCCTATCATTTCAGACCAGATGTATTTGGGGTGTAAGTCATTTCCTTTTCAGGGGCCTCTGCCTCATTTTCCTATCTGTAAAATGGGAACTAATATTGGTATTTACTTCATATGGTCTTTGTGAGAATTAAATGTTTGAATTTCTTACAATAGTCCCTTTGTATAACATGTGCTCAAAAGATGGAAGCGAACATTGTTTCTGCCATTGTCAAAGTGCCCCGCCGAGGTGTAGTACTCATGTAGATGAACTGAGTCTGTCAGGTGTGGGTTCTTGCTGGAAAAGGAGCCTGATTTCTCTGAGTCTATGCTCGTCAGATGTTGAGACCTCCCATCTTCCCCACACTCAGTGTGTAATATCCATAATGATGCTCAGGATTCTGTAAGAGATTGTGTGTGTCTTTGGGTCCACAGGACAAATCAGGACCCCAGAGCAGGGAGTTCTAAAAGGTCGGTCGTTACCAACTCCTGGCACTTCTGCTGGCTGACACAGATGACAAGTCACAGAAAATGCTTTCATAATTTTAGCCATGCTGCTGTCAAAGATTTGAACTCTTGTTAAAATTCCACAGTGAATGCTACCAGAGGCAGATCAAGCCAAGGGTGGTGATATTTTGTTATAAGCAGTAAGTGGAAAAGAACAGTTGGCCCCTGCAAACATTTGCTTATATATATATGTACTGAAAAGTAAGGAAAATGATTGCCCTGCCCAAAGCATCACTGGGTTGTATCAAGACATTTGAGCTGTTTACTTTTATATATAAAATACTAAAGGACAAGGGGCCAAAGTCAGACTGGATGCTCATACAACTAGGTAGATGTATAACTAGATCATTAACTATACCCCAAAGAAAGCTCTTGTAGATCTTTGTCCCCAATTTGATTTGTTTTAAACATTCTGGCAGCAATTTGCTGAAGCCAGCACAATACAGAATTGGGATCCAAAAAGGTCTTGACAGGCCGGAACAATTAGGCTGAATCCAACAAGCTGAGATTTAGGAGAAACAACGTAAGGTCTTGCCCTTGTGTCCAGACCATCAGCTCTGCCAGAATAGGAGGTGAATAGCATAACGAGAGAGACGACTTTCAGCACAGGTGCAAATGTTTGTCACTGGGGTTGACGTGGATCCATGGGATGGTGGAATGTTACTTCTTGGCTGTGCTGTGAGAGGTGTTGTATCACAAGGGAAGTGACTATCCTTGCTCTTTAGGCCACCAAAGAAGTATGTAGCTCAGGTCGGGTCTCCTCGTTTTAAGATCCCATCGAGCACTTGTGGAGAAGAGAACTAGATTCCCCACTGGACTCCAGATTATGTTCTGAAGTGAATCATGGATGGAATTGAACATGTTGACTTTATAGGAAAGAGTCTCTGAAGGCTGGATAATTTGCCTTCAAATATTTCAGATTGCTACTTGATATTTGAAGTACTGTCATGCTGAAGAAGAATTAAACTCTCTCAAGATGACTTTCAGAACTAGAACAAGTGCCAAGCACAGAAGCTCCTCTGCTGTGGAGTTTGATGTAGAGTAGGGAATGCCATTGCTAATACCTCCAGCAGTCCAAAGCTGAAGGATTTGGGGTGGGTACACCTCTTACTAGTTAAGAGTTAAATTGCTGACCAAGAGTTCCAGATACACTATGTTGTTAACTGAAAGGGGACTCATATGAGTTTTAAAATTCCAAATGTCTGAATGATAAGTAGCATTAGCATGTAGTAGCAGGGTGTTTGTAGCAAATATCCCGGAACCACATAAAAGTAGGGTTAGGCTTTGTCTTATTTCTCAAAGATCAGTTTTCAATCAGCTGAATGTCTGAGCAAGTACTCACTGGATGGCTAGGAACCCACATTATGCAGCTTGAAAGAGATGACCTTTAGTTAAAGATCTGATGTCAGCATAACAAGACTGCTTTCTACATTGAAATAATATAGTATTGCAAAAAGGCACAATTTTCGTGAGGGTTACATCATCATAGCTTGTCAGGAAAGCTGGTTGTAAAGCCCTCCCCACTTAACTGGATAAGTTAGCCAGTCTAATAGAATTGTTTAGAATTGTCCATCTGGTGAACCGAATTGCCTGCCAAAAGTGATTAGTTTTAAATTACCTTAATCAGTTTTGAATCATTTTCTCAATAAAAGGTTCAATTGCACCTTGATGGCTCATAGACTTTCATAGAGGAGATCTTTTCTTTTTCTTATTTGATATTAACAAGAAGGCATGTGTCCAACTGATCCATAAAAGCTGTGCAAAGTAGTTCAAATAAACATTTGGGTTTACTCTGCAAGTTAGATATTTTAAACTACAAGCATGTGAAATGATACAACTTTTTAGCTCTCACGATAAATATGGAGGTTGGATCAGTTCCTGGCTGGCTAATATAACCATTCAAGCTATCTGAATTGTAGGTCAGCACATGTATTGCTCTCTTGACTTCTCCTGGTGGATACAAGATGATGGCTGCACATCACTTCATCACAGGGCAACATCCAAAGCAAGGTGTGTCTCTTTTAAGAGAGGAAAACATTTCTGAGAGACTCCCAGTGCTCTTTCCTTATATGGCATCACCTGGCATGCCATTTTGAAATATTGTTGCACATGCTGCAACCTGTTACTTCAGCAATCTGAGAATTATGACCCTAGCAAATCTTATTTTTTAATGTTAATGTCTTAATTATCATATGGTATGATATTTTGGGGGTATGCACTTCTATGAAATGTACTATGTGTAGATTCCTGTAATCACTGAAACATTCAGCCTCAGAACAGCTTGATCATGCCCCCAAATGTCATGTTATCCCTCTGGGTCTAAGTTCATTAGCTATCTTGGCATTAGTTTAGTTTTCTTGGTGATATCTTTGCCTGGTTTTGGTATGAGAGTCATGTTTGTCTCCTAACACACAAACTGGGATATGTTCCTTCCTCTTTAATTTTCGGGGATAGATTGTGTAGAATTGTATTATTTCTGCTAAATGCTTGGTAGAATTTGCCAGTGAAGTTATGTGGGTCTCACGATTACTTTTCCAGAATTCTTAATTATGAATGCAGTTTCTTCAATAAGACTCTTGAGGTTATGGCTTTCATTTTTTTTAATGAGCTTTATGTTTTATGAGGAATCAGTCTATTTCCTGTGTCATGTACATTGAAAATGCCATCAGACATTTATAATTTTATTTTAAAAAATCAAACATTAATTACAAAAGGAGAGGAGGACCATGATTTTTATTGCTCTATGTTCAAGTTCATCAACCTTCATCTATCATCTCCATTTTGTAATTATGTCCACCTATGGAGATGCTTTGTTGTTACTGTTTTATTTTCAGTTCTAATACACTTATTAGGTTTCTAGTTATATCATTCATATCTTTATTGATGTTTTCTAGCTTTTCATGTCTCTGGAAAGCATTTGCCTTCATTTGCTGAAATAGTTCTAAAATGATTTCATTCAAGTCTTTTTCAAATAATTCTAATACATGTATTATGGATGTCTGGTCCTTATGTTTTCTTAAAGGTTGAGATTTTCTTGGTTCTTTTCATGCTCAGTCACTAATTTTGTATTATACTTAGATGTTCTAGATATTATGTTATGACACTCTTGGCATTCTTTAAGTCCTATTGTTACCAGGATAGAGGACCCCCCCCCTTTTTAAAAAAATTTTTTGTCAATGTGGGTTCTCCCTCCTGCACACAAGCAGTTGCCCAGAGACCAAACAGTAATAAGGGTAAACATACAGGTTTATTTACAGTAAGGGGAAAAGCAAACAGTCTAATAGTCCACACCCACACAAGTACTGCAAACAGAAAGAAACCCCACTTCTGCTCCTCATGGAGCTGTGTGGAGTTTATCTCAGTTCGAAATTGCTGAGTTATGTCCTTGTCCTTTGGTCCTCCGTCACTCCCAACATGAGGTTCAGCTCAGGTCTATCTGGGTTGCATGGTGGTTCACCACTTCGTCTGCATCGCCTCTCCTCCACCTTCACGTGGCTCCCGGCCCTTCGGGGTCCAATGCTGGGAGAGCCCTAGAAGACTCCACTTCTGGATCCTCTTTCTCCAGGCGCCAAAACCTCCAAGCTCTCTGAACTTGCCTCCTCTCTCTCTCCTTCCCAAAACTTCGTGTCCCAGTCTCTACTCTTTTCTTTTTTATCCTCTCTCTCCCTCCTCCAAACCAGAAACCCAATTTCCTCTACACAGCCTCATGGTGCTCGGTTTTCTCTTCCACACCAGGAATTTGCAACAAAGTAATAGTACCCTTCTCCTCGTCTTTTGGCCATCTTTTGCCTCTGTGTCTTTCAGACTCAGCTAATGGCACCAATGCCTAAATTTGATGATGTAGTACACTGCCCTTATTGGGACACTGCTTCACTATGGTGAATGCTGGTGAATGCTTTAGAAGCAGGCATTTGATTTAGTTGGGTTTAATTATCATCTTTTTACCAGCTTTCTTTGGGTTGTGGATTCAGTGTCTCTGCAGCTTTCAGAGACTCTT
This sequence comes from Uropsilus gracilis, assembly GCA_004024945.1. Lineage (NCBI taxonomy): Eukaryota > Metazoa > Chordata > Mammalia > Eulipotyphla > Talpidae > Uropsilus > Uropsilus gracilis. Next base: position 12,987 of record PVHY01030816.1, read on the forward strand.
GTGCTACTCAGATCTGCTCTGCTTCTGCAAGAATGCAGTATGTCCTGACACCTTTGTGGTGGGCAGTCCTGTTTCCAATTCAAAGTCAGGCTCATGCATGGATGACTTTGTGGGGGAGCCCAGGATTTGATAAAC
>PVHY01030817.1:0-13112 GCA_004024945.1 Uropsilus gracilis
CAGGTGACAGCTGGAGAAAGCAAGGGGTGGGGGAGGGGGCCGTGGGGGGAGAAGATGGCTTTGGGGGAGGGTCCGCTGCGTGGTCCTTGAGAAGGGGGTTCGCCAGAAGGATCTCCCCGAGCAACCTGGAGCTGCACACATGGTCCCACTGCCCAGTCTAGCACCTGGCACACAGCGGCACACGGGACACGGGCGCTGTCGATTCCATAGAGAAACGCAGCTACGGTCCCAGGGAGACTGTGTCACTCCTCTGCAGATGCTGAGTGCATGGTGGGGGGGCAGTCCACCAGGGCCCGCGTGTCCCCATACCCTACCCAGTTCTCGCCCTGTCCTCTGCCCTGTCACCCAGCCTCCCGCCCTGGACCCTCATGTCAGCCGCTCCCTCTGCTCTGGACACACACGTGTCCAGAAGCCCCCTTGCCTCCCGCACAACCCACCTTCCTGGAGTCAGGGGCTCCCCAAGGACCAGGGGTTGTCACATCCAGGCAGAGCTAGGGATAGAGCCGGGCATGGTGGTGTGCACCTGTAATCCAAGCGCTGGGAGGCAAGAGGCCTGGGATCGCTTAAGTTCGCAGGTTCGAGACTACCCTGGGCAACATAGCAAGACCTGGTCTTGAAAAAGCAGCCGGGCGTGGTGGTGGGCGTCTGTAATCCCAGTTACCTGGGAGGCTGAGGCCGGTGATCGCTTGAGTCCGTGGGATCAGGACTACCCCGGGCAACATAGCAAGACCTGGTCTTGAAAAAGCAGCCGGGCGTGGTGGTGGGCGTCTGTAATCCCAGTTACCTGGGAGGCTGAGGCTGGGGATCGCTTGAGTCCGTGGGATCAGGACTACCCCGGGCAACATAGCGAGACCTGGTCTCAAAAGAAAACCCCAAAAAACAGAGCTCGGGATAGGGCCTGCGCTAGGCAGGGGCCCCCCAGAAGTGGACTTGGGTAACCCCGGAAAGAATTCAAAAAATCACATTCCAGCTCTTGAGATGCTAACTCCGTCACACCACTCGTGGCGACAGGCCAAGCTCACCCCCGCAGCTGTAACTGCCCGCTGTGCACGGCTGTGCCACCCGGGTTATCTATCTGGGCTGTCATCCCAGGGGACAAGCAGGCTTTGCTCATCCCAGGGGACAAGCAGGCTTTGCGTCTTGCTCAACATCTCGAATGACCCCTTGGCTTTGCCTCAGGGTCACAAAGTGTCCCGCGGGAGCGGGGGAGGGACTCACTACCTGGGCAAGCAGTGGGCAAAGGTGCAGGGGAGTGAGGCAGAGGGGTACGTCTGTGAGGGAGGCCATTGAGTCGGTGGTCAGGTGAGCTGCCTGGGGTAGCTGAGGAGAGGTTTCCCCCCACCTCTGTTTTCCTCTATGGGGAGACAGATGATTATTTTTTTGTTTTTTAGAGACCAGGTCTCGCTATGTCGCCCGGGGTGATCCCGAACCCGTGGACTCAAGTGATCCCCAGCTTCAGCCTCCCAGGTAGCTGGGATTACAGGCACCCACCACCGTGCCCGGCTGCTTTTTCGAGTCTAGGTCTCACTATGTTGCCCGGGGTCGTCCCAAACCTGTGAACTCAAGTGATCCCCAGCCTCAGCCTCCCAGGTAGCTGGGATTACAGGTACCCACCACCGTGCCCAGCTGCTTTTTCGAGTCTAGGTCTCACTATGTTGCCTGGGGTCGTCTCAAACCCACGAACTCAAGTGAGCCCAGGCCTCTAGCCTCCCAGCACTTGGATTACAGGTGCACGCCACCATGCCCGGCTACCTATCTGTCTATCTATCTAATCTATCTTTTTTTTTTTTTTTTTTTGAGACTAGGTCTCGCTATTTTTGCCTGTGGAACCGCAGGCTCTCGTTGCCTGGGGTACCACAGACTCAAGCCATCCCCAGCCTCAGCTTCCCAGGTAGCTGGAATGACAGGTGCACGCCACCATGCCCAGCTATTTTTTTTGGAACTAGGTCTCGCCACAGGCCCCAGGCGGGACTCGAACCGCGATCCCTAGCCCCGGCCGCTTCATAGGCTGAAGCTTACAAGCACGAGCCACTGTGCCCGGCCTTAATCTATTTTTGAGACTAGGTCTCGCTATGTTGCCCAGGGTAGTCCTGATTCCACGGATTCAAGTGCTCCCCAGCCTCAGCCTCGTAGGTAGCTGGAATTACAGGCACCCACCACCACCACCACCACGCCCAGCTGCCTTTTCAAGATCAGGTCTCGCTATGTTGTCCGGGGTAATCTTGAACCCAAAAACCCAAACGATCCCTGGCCTCAGCCTCCCAGCACTGGGATTACAGGCACGCGCCACCATGCTCAGATTATTTTGGTCCAGAGCATTTTTAAGCCAAGGTGCACCACACCCCAGAGTGGACACTTGGCCTGAGTTGGCTGACCAGGCCTGGCCACAGCGCAGGGTGGGGCCTTGGTGCCAGTCAGTCTTCTGCCTAAGCTGGCGCCCGTCACGGCTGAGGGAGCCAGATGGGCAGCTCCATATTTGGTGCTGGAGCCCGAGGCCTGGGAATAGAAAGTGTATACGTGGCCGAGCTGGCCACAGCCCAACAACCCTGTGACCTCAGGCCCAAAGCATGCTCCTGCCCCCTGGACGGGCCTCCCGGCTCCCGAGCCCTGGTCCTTGGCAGTGGAGCCTGTAGGCCACCACTGCCTCCTCCGACACCCCGCCCTTGTGACCACGCCCCCTTGTGGCCCCGCCCCCTTGTGGCCCCGCCCCCGGAAGCTCGCCTGTGGATAACGCACATCCTGTTCTCTGTCCTTCCCGGGTGCCCCATCCTCAGGAACCTCTGGTCTATCACAGGCGGGAAGGGAAGAAATATGTGGCTGACAGAGAGAGGGCCCAGGGCTAGGCCAGCCAGGGGCTCCCCAAGGGGGAGCAGGGCCTCAGGCACCCAGCCCAGGTACCTGGAAAAGGCTCCCTACCTGGTGAATGTCACCCCTTCGAAGGCCACACCCCCCACTGTGGGGGGGTTCTACCCCCATGACCAGCCCAGTTCTGTCCAGTCACAGCTGGCAATGAGCTTGTCCCCTATGCAGAGAGGGAGCTTCTGATGTGCTGTGTGACCTTAGACAAGTCACTTCCCTTTTCTGGGCTTCAGATTCCGTATGCACGGAGGAGGGGGCTGAGCTGAGAGCAGAACCTGACTACCCAGAACCCCGCAGGACGGGGGCTGACCTGGGGGCTCCCGAAGGGCCAGAGGTGAGTCCCGGAGAGTCCAGTGTTTTGGGGGCTGCAGAGGCCTGGGTGGGGGGAGGGGTTCAGTAACGCCCTGCACATAGTGGGCAGAGCCTGAGGGGGCAGACCCCAAGCACCTCCATCAGTTCCTTTTTTTGTTTCTTGAGACTAGGTCTTGCTGTGTTGCCTGGGGTCGTCCCGATCCCACGGACTCAAGCAATCCCCAGCCTCAGCCTCCCAGGTAGCTGGGATTACAGGCACCCACCACCGCGCTCAGCTGCTTTTTCGAGACCAGGTCTTGCTATGTTGCCCAGGGTAGTCTCGAATCCACGAACTCAAGCAATCCCTGGCCTCAGCTTCCCAGCGCTTGGATTCACCACCGTGCCTGGCACACAGCAGGTGCCCCCCAGATGCAGGGACAGCTTCCTGGGGCTGCCAGCGTGCCTGTGAGCAGCTGGCCAGTGTGCAGGGCCAGGTTGCAGGGCTCAGCTCTACGAGCCATGACCTGCGACCCTGGTCACTTTAGCTGACCAGACACAGACTCCAGGGTCACACGGGTTCCACCCCCAGCTGGGCCATGGCCAAGCAGGCACACTCTTCCTCTGAGCCTCAGTCTTGTCATCTGTAAAGTGGGACTAATGACACCTTCCAGGGAGGCTATAAGGGACTAGGAGGCAGAGCAGGACCTCCGTGGCTATAGTGACTCCTGTGGCACTGAGGTCCCTAGTAAGGGACCCGGTGTGGCTCTTGGCCTGAAAACCCATGAATGGGCGGAGTAGTAGGGGCGCTCTGGGGTGACTGTCAGGAAGCACGATGCTGCAGCCCTCAGTCCTCCACCGCTTCCAGCACCTTCTCTGGGGGTCTTCCCTCTCTGACCTGGAGGCCGAATCACATCTTGCCTCAGAAATTCCTGACAGAGAATGTGCCAGCGGATCCCTTTTCTGTGCAGGAGAAAGAGTCCTCTGTGCAGAGGGGGGGGGGAGCTCCTGACGTGCTATGTGACCTTAGACAAGTCACCGCCCTTTTCTGGGCCTCAGATCCCTTCTGCTTGGAGGAGGGGGGTGAGCAGAAAGCAGGACCTGATTGGTTCATACCAGCAGGCAAGCCAGGTGTGATAGCACGTGCCTGTAGTCCAAGCACCGGGAGGCAAGAGGCCTGAAACTGCTTGAGTTCTCGGGTTCGAGACTACCCTGGGCAACACAGCGAGACCTGGTCTCGAAAAAGCAGCCTGGTGCAGTGGCAGGCGCCTGTAATCCCAGCTACCTGGGAGGCTGAGGTTGGGGATTACTTGAGTCCGTGGGATCAGGACTACCCTGGGCAACATAGGGAGACCTATTCTCAAAAGAAAATAAAAAAATACCAGCAGGCACCAGGTGTGAGAGAAGTGGGAGGAGTCTGAGGAAGGTCACCAGGCAAGGAGGTAGCTTCTCCAGCAGCAGTGATCTGCCAATCATAACCCACCCACGTGACCTGGAGCCTGTGCCTGTTCCTTATCTTCTGCATCCAGAAAGCTGAGGGAGGAGGAGCTTTATGGTCATGAAACTCAGACCGAGTTCAGTATAAAATAAATGCTGAGGCTTCTAAACCTTGTGGGAGGTCTACTGCCCTGGAGGTGTGCCCTGGTCACTGCATCCCCCAACTCTTTCGGGCATAAATTATAATTTCTTTCTTTTTTTTTTTTTGAGACTAAGTCTCGCTGTGTTGCCTGGGGTAGTCTCTATCCTATAGACTCAAGTAATCCCCAGCCTCAGCTTCCCAGGTAGCTGGGATTACAGGCACGTGCCACCACACCCAGCTATTTTTTTGGAACTAGGTCTCACTAAGTTGCCCGGAGCGGGACTCCGGGACTCGAATCAAGATCCCTGGTCCCTGCCGCGGCTTCCTAGGCTGCCGCTGACAGGCACGCGTCACCATGCCTGGCCTTGGAATAAAGCAGATTCTGAGTGCTGAATCTTTAGAGAGCAACAGGAGGAAGTAAAAATAAGCCATAAGCCACAGCTTGAGAAAGGTCAGGGGCAGGGGAAAATCACACCTGAGCATGGCTGGAAACCTAGCATACCAGCAGCGTTGTCAGTGAGGTAGGGAAGAATTGGATGCAGAAAGGTTGTGCAGTGGGAGATCTCATAAACACTTCTAAAAAGAAGATGAAAAAGGACCAGGTGCGGTGACCCACACCTTTAATCCCAGCCTCGGGAAGCCAAAGCTAGGAATCTCTTGAGTCCACAGGTTCGAGACTACCCCGGGCAACACAGCAAGACCTAGTCTCAAAAAATAGCCTGGTGTGGTGGCAGGCGCCTGTAATTCCAGCTACCTGGGAGGCTGAGGCTGAGGATTACTTGAGTCCACCGGATCAGGACTACCCTGGGCAACATAGCGAGACCTAGTCTCAAAAAAAACCCCAAAAAACAAAAAGATGAACAAGTTAGAAGGCAGAGGCTGTATCGGAAGACCAGGAAGGTTTGGTCCAGAGATAGTTTCCCCTTGAGCCAGGTTGAGTTCTGAGAGGCAAAGATGTATGGAAAGAGCGAAAGGCCATTATCAAAGGAATAATCCGTCCCAGTAAAATAAGCAAGAGCTTTTAGCAGCAAAACCTTCACAACTATCCTGGCTTCTCCCAGTTTGCACCAAAACCTCCTGCTAATTGCTGGGCCAGGAAAACTCAACTAATTCAACTATAGAAAAGAAATTTTTTTAAATATAAACATACTATTGCCGGGCATGGTGGCTCGTGCCTGTAAGCTTCAGCCTATGAAGTGGCTGGGGTTAGGGATCGCGGTTTGAGTCCCGCCTGGGGCCCGTAGCGAGACCTAGTTCCAAAAAATAGCTGGGTGTGGTGGCGCGGGCCTGTAATCCCAGCTACCTGGGAAGCGGAGGCTGGGGGTTGCTTGAGTCTGTGGAACTCCGGGCAATGAGAGCCTGCAGTCCCACGGGCAAAAAATAGCAAGACCTAGTCTCAAAAAAACAATAATAATAATAATAATAATAATAAACATACTATGCTTACAAAGATGCCATAGGAAAGACAGGAGAAAGGAAGATGAATATTTTCTTGTGTATGAAGAAAATTCAGCCAGGCATGGTGGCGCACACTTCCTAGCTACTTGGGAGGCTGAGGCTAGGTATCACTTGAGTCTGCAGATTCAAGACAACTCCGGACAACATAGCAAGACCTAGTGTCTAAAAAAATATGTTTTTTTTTCACTATAAAATAGTCATAAAACAAATAAAATTTCTAGTCTAAATTATAGCATGGATTGAAAAAAAAAAGTAAATGGGAAATTCCAGTTAAAAGAAGAGCAAAAAATAGAAATATAAGAACTGGAATAGATGCCTGTAATCCCAGTTACTCGAGAGGCAGAAGCTAGGAATCACTTGAGTCCTTGGGTTTGAGACTAACTCAGACAATATAGTGAGACCTAGTCTCAAAAAAATTGCTGGGTGCCTGTAATTCCAGCTACCTGGGAGGCTGAGGCTGGGGATTGCTTGAGTCTGTGGACCCTGGGCAACGAAAGCCTGTGGTTCCACAGGCAAAAACAGCGAGACCTAGTCTCAAAAAAAAAAAAAAAAAAAAAAAAAAAAAAAAAAAAAAAAAAAAAAAAAAAAAAAAAAAAAAAAAAAAAAAAAAGGACCAGATATAGGAGGAGAATGTGTAAGAAAGAAAGAACTAGAAGAAAAAGACTAAAACATTTCAGAAAGAAAGACTGACTGATAAGGAACCTATAAGGAAGAATAAACTCGCCAATGTACAGGAAAGGATTTGGGCATGAATGTGAGAAAAGTAAACAAACTCAAAGGGAAAGAATCAGACATCAAGCCGGGCATGGTGGCACATGCCTGTAATCCCAGGTACTTGGGAGGCTGAAGCTAGGAATCACTTGAATCTGCAGGTTTGAGCATGTTGGAGAAACTTGTGACCTGTGTGAGCTGACTTGGAAACATGGTACTTGAAAACTTGGTTTAATTTTAAAGCTGCAAAGTCTGGAAGTCTTCTGGAGAACTGAAGAGAGTTGGCTGGGTTGCTGTTTCCAACTGAGATGTCTGAAGTGTTTGCTGTGTTGTTGTATCGGATGAGTTTTGCTGATGCTGGAACACTTTGGAGCTGGAGCTGAAAGAATGCCGGAGCTGTGCCTTTTGGAAAATTGTCAACACCATCCTGGTTTTCCTAGATTTATTTTATTTTATTTTTGAGACTAGGTCTTGCTATTTTTGCCTGTGGAACCACAGGCTCTCATTGCCCGGGGTACCACAGACTCAAGCAATCCCCAGCCTCAGCTTCCCAGGTAGCTGGGATGACAGGCGCGCGCCACCACGCCCAGCTATTTTTTGGAACTAGGTCTCGCTACGGGTCCCAGGCGGGACTCGAACCGCGATCCCTAGCCCCGGCCGCTTCATAGGCTGAAGACTAGTTAGATTTAAATCTCTTGCTTTTGGAGAAGGATTGCTGATGCCCTCTTAGTTTCTTCTGGCTTGGAGGGAGTGGAGCTGTGTCTTCTGCAGAAGAAGTGGCGACGCCATCTTAACTCCTTCATCCAGCTTAAGATGGGGCAGCTGCCATTTTGTGGACACACATGGCTGCTGCAGCCATGTGCTCTTTGGACTAGAGACTGGACTGTGTGGTAAGAATACCAAAGGGGTTCCCTTGTACCCCTCAGTGACTCTTGTCTAACTTTCCTTTTAATAAGTAAATTTGTTTTTCCCTCCCTCCTCTTAAAGTTTATGTGGTCTTGCGTGGGCTGGGAAGAACCTGGTGTGTGGCTGACTTTAAAGGGCCAGCTGCTCCCCTTTGTAAGTTTGGTTAAGCACCCCGTTTTGCTTCTTTTGTCACCTGATTTCAGTTGGCAACCACGAAAGGACCACCTGCCTATGGTTAATCAGCCCCCCAAATTTTTTTTCCCTTGCGTTGGTTACCTTAAAGCATAAAAGTTTGCAAGACCTTTGGTAAAAGTGCTTTAGTTAATAGTGGTCATGGGTTCAAAAATGGCATGTTTTGTAATGTTCCTATTGCTATAACTTGTATGGGCATGTAGTAAAAAGCCCTGTGTACATTTTAGATTTATGTTTACAAAAAGTTGTTCAGTTACGTTAGCATTCTTCTTGATAACCAAAAAAGGAAGGGCACAGTGGCTCGTGCCTGTAAGCTTCAGCCTATGAAGCAGCCGGGGCTAGGGATTGCGGTTCGAGTCCCGCCTGGGGCCCGTAGGGAGACCTAGTTCCAAAAAATAGCTGGGCGTGGTGGTGCGCGCCTGTCATCCCAGCTACCTGGGAAGCTGAGGCTGGGGATTGCTTGAGTCTGTGGTACTCCGGGCAATGAGAGCCTGCAGTTCCACGGGAAAAAATAGCGAGACCTAGTCTCAAAAAAAAAAAAAGAAGAGTGGATAATGTTAGGGGGCTGTGTCCCCCAGTACTGATTGTGCTGCATTAAAATAACAGCTATTATTCATTGGTGGGTGGAGACTTGGAGAAGGTAAGTTATACCTTCTTGTGAGAAAAGAGAATTAAAAGGATCAGGAAGGGGACAGAGAAAAGGACAGGGAAAGAGACAGAATGGAGAAAAGGAGCACAGAAGAGGAGAGTAGAGAACAGAACAGAAGAGGACAGAGAAGAGAAGAGAGAAAGAAGGTGAAGAGAGGAGCAGCTGGGAGGCTGGAGGCCTTAGAGCTGCCACTGCCATGCAGGGCAGCAGGTAGGGAAGGAAGCCAAGCTGTGGGCTTCCATTCCCAGCCTGGGCTGGTGAGGAGCCCGGGGGAGCATGTTGCAGAAACTTGTGACCTGAGTGAGCTGTCTTAGAAACATGGTACTTGAAAACTTGGTTTAATTTTAAAGCTGCAAAGCTTGGAAGTCTTCTGGAGAACTGAGGAGAGTTTGCTGTGTTGCCGTTTTCAACGTGAGACGTCTGAAGCGCTTGCTGTGTTGCTGTATCAAGTGAGTCTTGCTGATGCCGGGCCGCTTTGGAGCTGGAGCTGAAAGAATGCCGGAGCTGTGCCTTTTGGAGAAGAATTGACAACGCCGTCCTGGTCTTCCTCGTTGGATTTGAATCTCCAGCCTTTGAAGAATGATCAATGATGCCATCTTGGCTTCTTCTGGCTTGGAGTGAGCAGAGCTGTGTCTTTTTTATTTTTTTTTTTTTGAGACTAGGTCTCGCTATTTTTGCCTGTGGAACCGCAGGCTTTCGTTGCCCGGGGTACCACGGACTCAAGCCATCCCCAGCCTCAGCTTCCCAGGTAGCTGGGATGACAGGTGAACGCCACCACACCCAGCTATTTTTTTGGAACTAGGTCTCGCTACGGGCCCCAGGCGGGACTCGAACCGCGATCCCTAGCCCCGGCCGCTTCATAGGCTGAAGCTTACAAGCACGAGCCACCGTGGCCGGCCTCAGAGCTGTGTCTTTAAAGAAGGAGTGGTGGCACCATCCTAGCTCCTCCATCTGGTTTAAGGGGGGGTGGGGCAGCTGCCATTTTGTGGATGCACATGGTTGCTGCAGCGTGTGTGCTTTGGACTAGAGACTGGATTGTATGGTCAGATTAGCAAAGGGGTTTCCTTGTACCCCCTCAGTGACTTATTTGCTTTGCCCCTTTCATAAGTAAATTTGTTTTTGCTTCTCTCTTAAAGTTTATGTGGTCTTGCATACTGCGCACACAGGCTGGAAAGAACCTGGTATGTGATTGGCTTTTAAGGGGTCAGCTGCTCCCCTTTGTAAGTCTGGTTATTTATTTTGCCTGTTTCGCCACTCGATTTCAAGACCACCCCAGGCAACTTAGTGAGACCTAGCCTCTAAATAAAACATTAAAAAAAAAAAAAAGAATCAGATATCAAAGAATAAAGAATTCAAGAAGGAAAATCAGAGAACACGTAAGAGAGATCCAACATACGTACAACTGAAGGTCCCAAAGGAGAAAATGAAAATAATCAAAGAGAATAGGTATTAAAAAAAAATGGATGATTCAGGGAAAGGTTCCTGAAATAAGGGAGATTTGATTTTGTGAATTGTCAAGGTTGACCATGTCCCAGAGACCAAGAATTGTGGGACATCTACCCTCCAGTAAAATGACTGGGCTTTAAAGACACAAATACAGATTTGGGGACAGCTGTCTCCAAAGGTCAAGACAGAGGAAGGAGTCACTTTGAGGCCAGATTTCTCACTGAATGACAAAGCGAGGTGGCTAGCACCCAGATTCCCCAGGGAAAAATGTTTGAACTGTGAGACTCCGCTCTAAAAGGATTAAGAAGGCTGGATAAATTCTCTACGACACCACCCAACCCTATCTTACCCTCCAGCTACAACTGAAACTGCTGTCAACCTTGCCCACCTCATCCAGGAAATGACCTTACCTGCGTGCTACCTTTGCCTGTTCCACTAGCAAAACCCACATCTCACGTCCCTATAAAAGTAGACACTAACTCTGTGGGGGGAGTGACATCACTAACCCCTCCACCTTGGGGTTAGTGAACCTCACCCAGGAGCTTGTGGCAATAAACTCTTCTTTAAATCTTTTTATTTTTTGGGGGGGGTTAGGTCTCCTATGTTGCCCAGGGTACCAAAGACTCAGGTTGCCGGGGGTACCCCCAAGCGATCCCCAGCCTCAGTCTCCCAGGTAGCTGGGATTACAGGCACCCTCCAAGCGGGCCCGGCTGCTTTTTCAAGACCAGGTATTGCTGTTACCTGGGGTAGTCTCGAACCCATGAACTCAAGGGATCCCAAGCCTCTTGCCTCCCAATGCTTGGACAACAGAGGTGCTCCACCATGCCTGGCTTAACTCCTTTTTTTTTTTTTGAGACTAGATCTCGCTATTTTTGCCCATGGAACCACAGGCTCACGTTGCCTGGGGTACCACAGACTCAAGCAATCCCCAGCCTCAGCTTCCCAGGTAGCTGGGATGACAGGCGCGTGCCACTACACCCAGCTTTTTTGGGATTAGGTCTCGCTCTGTGCCCCTGGCCCCCGCCGCGGCTTCCTAGGCTGCTGCTTACAGGCATGTACCACCATACCCGGTCTGGCTTAAATCTTCTTTAATTCTACTTGGCCTGGCTCCTGTTTGCTCTCTTTTCTCACTGCTGTACTTTCATATTCTTGGCTCTTGTTTCCCTCCTTCCTTGCCATCCTTCCACATTTCATCCAGCATAACTTGCTGTGGCATTGAACGGGGGAAAATTAGTTCTGAGTGGGGTCGGTGTTGGTGGAGTTTGCACATGCTTCTCATGTTTCTGTGGGTTTCCTCTGGGAACTCTGGGTTACCTGCATCCCAAGGATAGCGATTAGGTCACTGGTGGGTCTCAATGTCCCAGTCTGGGGGAGTGGGGTACCCCAAGATGTGGGCCATCGTCACCAAGTCCTGAACTGCCAGGAAAAGACTCTGGTCACCTGTGATCTTGAACTGGAATAAGTGGGTTGGAAGATGAAGGAATGGGTGAAGACAAATGATTGCTGAGTACTAAAGGTGCTTCTGGGTGTAGGGAGCGGAAGACAGATTAAGAGATCTGCCTTAGATAAAAGAACACCTTTTTTTTTTTTTTTTTTTTTTTGAGACTAGGTGTCGCTATTTTTGCCTGTGGAACCGCAGGCTCTCGTTGCCCGGGGTACCACGGACTCAAGCCATCCCCAGCCTCAGCTTCCCAGGTAGCTGGGATTACAGGCGTGTGCCACCACGCCCAGCTGTTTTTTTGGAACTAGGTCTCGCTACGGGCCCCAGGCGGGACTCGAACCGCGATCCCCAGCCCCGGCCGCTTCATAGGCTGAAGCTTACAAGCACGAGCCACCGTGCCCGGCTCTCATTAACTCATTGTGATCATTCTTTGGCAATGTATAAAAGAGACCCCCAACTCCTAATAAAGACAGACATGTTCCCAAATCCCTGATCTGAGAGCTGGCCTCAACAATTGCTATCAATCTCTTCCATCTCCTTTTTTCCCCACACATGGCTCCTAACATCTGGGTCTTCATTTAGAGGTTTGGTGCTGTCTTTGTGACCAGAAATATATGGTGCAAACTTAAGAGTAGTTCACAGTTGAACCTGTCAGGACTGGTCTCTATCCTGTAAGTTAACTCAGCTAAAATCACAGTTGCCAGGAACTTACTGTGGTGTGGATGACATACTGTTGTTGGTTCGCTAGTGGCAAAGAGCAAGAGGTGGAAAATGGAACCACAAGTACTTGCCTCATTTTCCATCGCTGGAGTGACAGCAGAAATTTGAAAAAGTGAAAAGTTTAAGCTTTTTTCAAGCACGAATGTGACAAGAAGCCTGAGTGACCTTATCTCACTGGATCTCATAAGAAGCAGGGTCATGTTATTGATTATTATCAGGATTATTATTTTTTAGAGATTAGTTCTCACTATGTTGCCCTGGGTTGTCTCGAACCCACGGACTCAAGTGGTTCCTAGCCTCAGCCTTCCAGGTGGCTGAGATTACAGGCGTGCACCACCACGCTCGGCAAAAATTGGTTATTATTATTATTATTATTTAGAGACTAGGTCTCGCTATGTTGCCCAGGGTTGTCTCAAACCTAGCCTCAGCCTCCCAAGTAGCTGGGATTACAGGTGCGGACCACTGTGCCCGGCTTGGTTATTATTAATAAAAAAAAACATTTCCAATTAAATGGCAACATTTGGCTTTCTCATGATAGGGAATTTTGATTTGGAAAGAACTGTTTAGTCAGATTTTAAAATTGCCTATCTCTTCTGTGCGTGAACAGAGGAAATACAGGAAAGGAAGGCTGGGCAAGGTGGCTCGTGCCTGTAAGCTTCAGCCTATGAAGTGGCCGGGGCTAGGGATTGTGGTTCGAGTCCCACCTGGGACCTGTAGTGAGACCTAGTTCCAAAAAATAGCTGGGCGTGGTGGCGCGCGCCTGTAATTCCAGTTACCTGGGAAGCTGAGGCTGGGGATTGCTTGAGTCCATGGTACCCCGGGCAACGAGAGCCTGCGGTTCCACGGGCAAAAATAGCGAGACC
>PVHY01030818.1:0-13120 GCA_004024945.1 Uropsilus gracilis
CTATTTTTGCCCGTGGAACCGCAGGCTCACGTTGCCCGGGGTACCACAGACTCAAGCAATCCCCAGCCTCAGCTTCCCAGGTAGCTGGGATTACAGGTGCACACCACCACGCCCAGCTATTTTTTTGGAACTAGGTCTCGCTACAGGCCCCAGGCAGGACTCAAACCATGATCCCCAGCCCCAACTGCTTCATAGGGTGAAGCTTACAGGCACGAGCCACCGTGCCCAACCTTTAAACTCTGGTTTCTTTTCAACAGGCCCTTTAGTCGCCATAGAAATCCCTCTGCGCTGCTACTCGGGAATTTCATCTTTGTCTTTGTTCCACCTCCTCAGTTGCATTCTATTCTCGCTACATACCATTTCTTCTTCTTCTTTTTTTTTTTAGACTAGGTCTTGTTATTTTGCCTGGAGTAGTCTCAAACCCACGAACTGAAGCGATCCCTGACCTCAGCCTCCAAGCGCTTGGATTACAGGTGTGCACCACCACGTCTGGCTGCTACATACCATTTTTTCATTGCTGGCTTTGTCAGTTCAGCACCGCCACATCGCACCAGTGGGTTTTTGTCACACTGCTTTCCTCTACTTAGTGTTTATTCTACAACCAGTTCACCCTTAAAAGTCCAATACTACCTTTCATACAATTTACCTGACTTGCGCCCTCCCTCCCCTCCTGCCAATCTCCCATTTGGCCTTGTAATCTAAAAGTTCATTTTCATTTGCTCAGTTTATCTATGTCTTTCCTTCTTCTGCAAGGCCCAGGAATACTAAGGGTTGTAGGAACCACAAGGAGCTGGAAGAGGCAGGGAAGGAAGCTTCCCTAAAGGCTTTGGAGGGAGAATGACCTGGCGAACTGATGTGGCCACAAATCGCACACTTCTGATGGATGAGCTGTGAGGAAATATCTGTGGTTTTAAGTCACCCAGTTGTGGTGCCCTGTCAGAACAGGCTATGACACCAGCACCGTGGGGCAGTCACGTCTCTGGGAAGAGACAAGTGAGAAACCACGTCTCTGGCAGCCACATCTCTGGGAAGAGACAAGTTGCTCCTCTGTCTGGCGAGGGGTCCATGATATCTGGAATTCTGATGCATCTTCCTTGTCTCTGCATAAACAGGTTCTTCCATGCTTCTCTCTCACATACTTCTTCCAATCCCTGACTAAGATGGTCTTCGGAGCCAGGTCTGCCTCTTCCCCTTGAGGAGTTCTTATTGGCCCAGTTTGAATCATGTGTTCACCCTGACCCAATCAGTTGAGCCAAAGGAGTGACATCATCTGGCACCATGGCTTCTATTCAAAATAGGTAAAATCAGCAACCAGGCAGTGACCTAGCTGGTCCCCGAACCAATCAGATTTGATGCTGACCTATGGGCCACCATTCCCCCACCAACCCTGGGGGTCCAAACTTTGGATGCTGTCTCACAGGGTCATGGTGGGAGGCATCCAGTAATCGGTCTGGAGACTAACAGGCACTGACCAACTATTAAGAGACTAGTTTAATGACTTAATTGCTGATTTGGTGGAACTGATGGGTGTTGGCTTAATGTCCGCAATACCCATTCAGAACACGGAGAGCAAACTCTTCAAGGATTAGAGATCAAGTTCTTTTATTTGATTAACTGGAAGTGAAGGTGTGTCAATGGTGAATGAGAGAATTACAACCTTTTTGAGAATAAACATTAATGTCATAGAACACAAAGGATTAGAGACATGACGCAAATGTTGTTCACCTGTGCATCACACTCCCACCTCCGACTCATCCCATTCCTCCTCTTAAGACCCACCAAGGCTGCCAACCCCATGGAGACATCTGTGTCCATTCCAGCCCCTTTGTCCTAAGTCTTAAGAAGTTAAATTTCAGCTGATTGACGTGGGCCAGTTGACAGAATATCTGTTCAGTAGGAAATTATGGCACTGGGGGGAGCTGGTCGAAACAGAGGGGGAGTGAGGAACAATACATAATAGTCAGCTCCCCAGAGAGAGGGTAAACGAATACGTAAGTGTGTTCGCTATAACTTTTCCTGGCATAAATGATGTGAAACACACACAACTTATAAATAAAATGATAGACTCTTTATTGAAAACCCCATATATTCCGTTACTTCTCACAACATGCCATCCTTGATTTTTCCCACTTGTGTGCCCAGTCCAGGTATCGTTGCAAGTGACAAACAAGTGAAAACAGATCGTGTTATTTTAACCAATAAGGCGAAATGGAACAAGGATGTACGACCACACTTGCTGTCAGCAACTTCTTCGCTAAATCAGATAATGGTTTGAAAACACTAAACAACGACTTCCTCGAGATCTTATGTGTTATTCGCAGGGTGACAGACATTGACAAGTCACATTTTAGGTCTAGTCTGCATGTAAGCTCATTCTCTCCACCACTGACGTAAGAGAACTAACAAGGGAAAACTCAGACCCAACCTGGAGCATTTGCAGATTCCTGTGATATGAACGCATGGGACTGGCAGCATGACATCATTGAGCACAGTTGGAAACGGAGGCCCCACCGAACAGCATAGCACGGGATTTCCATCACACAGACACAACAAAAATAACCTGAAGCACATAGAGGTGCATACAGTGGAAATATAAAATCCCTCAAGAATAGGATAGTTATGAGTCTCTAATAAGATCATTCACCCTGGCTGGCATTTATTAAATGCAAAGTAGCCACTAAGTTTATAAATACCGCATTATTCCGTTCCATACCCATCTCACTCTGCCCACATGGCCCAGCTAACAGCCACCCACAGTCGTAGCCAGGGTACACAAGACCATCAGTCTGCCCAAAGCTGGGGCTTGTCTCCCTCACAGCTGTTCCCCAACATCTGGAACAGTTAGGATGAGTGAATGAAACTCACACAGCAGAGTTAAGTGAACCCAAAAGCTAACCCCAGGCGCCTCAGTGGGGAGCTGGGGAGGAGTCTTTATTTTGCATATATTAATTTATTATCTTACATAACATAAATAAGAATTTCTTAGCCAGTTTTGTTTGCTGGTGTTTCTCTAGCCCTGCTCCGTAGCAGATGCCCCATAAATACAAATTGATGCATTAATATAAAATACTCTGAGTCCACACTCAAATAAATACCAAGAGTCCAACCTGGGGCAGGAGTGGTAGCCACTCGGAGAGTCCTCCAAGAGCATCAGCAGCGAGGACCCCTGCCCAGCTAGATGAGGTAGAGTAGGAGGACCCCAGAGTCAGGGACCCCAAAGAAGAAAGGAAGGGTTCAGTCTCCATTTGGGGAGGAGGGATAACAGGCTGGTGTCACCTAGACTGCTGCAAGAGGAATTCAGGGGGGACACCTTCGGTGGTCACCCGGAGGAGGCGCAGGACGGTGGCCTTTTGCTTGAGCTGCCAGTGGGAACGCCGACGGCCGGAGGAGGAAAGGTGAACGGCCAGCCGCTGGCCAGCGCTCAGTTCCAACAGGCCACTCTGGGAAGCCGCCACTGAGTCTGCTGAGGAAGGTGGCAGTTTCAAGGTCAAGGCCAGGTCCTCAATCTCAGCACCCAGTGTCTGCAGTTGCAGGGATACAGAGAGCTGGCTGTTATCTTCTCTGGCCACCACGCGCTGCAGTTCCAGGTGCAGGGAGACGTAGTAGACACCGGCATCTCCCACCACCAGCTCCTGCGTGTTCTTGTCATAGCTCAGGCCCGGCGAGAGGAACACGCCTTCCAGACCAGGGCTGCTGTGCCAGCTCAGAAGCCCATTAGTCAGCTGTACTGCAGGAGGAAAAAGGGGACTGTGGTAAGCATCGGGGTGCAGCCCTGGAGAGGGGGTGCTGGGGCGCAGCCCTGGAGGGGGATAGGCAGGAAGCAAAAGGGGGATGGAGGTGTGAGAAAGCTGAGGTTGGGGAAGGGAAAGGAGAGGTGGGAGGGAGGAGAGCGCAGGGGAACAAGAGGTGAGGTGTTCTAGATGCAGGAGTCCAAGAGGCGGAGGTGGAGGTGAGGTTTCCAGGAACAGGTTAGAACCTGTGCAGGAGGAAATGCAAGTCAAGGAGGGTCTGGGGACTCCAGGGAGGTGGGGGGGGGTGCAAAATGGAGCCTGAGAGGGAAGGAGAGAGGGTAGCAGGAGGGGCAGAAACTTCAAGGAACAGAGGAAAAATGAGGACTTTGAGAGGAGTGAAGAAGGATGAGAGAAGAGACTGAGGGAAGAGCTAGAAGGGGGAACTGGAGGGGGTGAGGTGGAGGAGAGGGGAGAGCTCTCCGGAAGAGGGGAGGAGAGAAGGAAGAGGCTGGGAGAAGGTTCTGGAAAAGGGAGGGGGAGGAGAGGAAAGTCTGAGAGGGGAGAAGCAGAGTGGGAAGAGAGTTCTGACAGTGGAGGGGAAGAGGGGAAGGGGGCTAAAGGGTCCCCTGAGGAATGGGGTGAAGGATTGGGAAGGGGAGGGAGGGAAAGGATGGGGAGGGGAATCTGGCAGGCATGGGGGAGCATAGGGGAGAGTCTTGGAAAGGGGAGGAGGAGATGGTTAAGTTCTCTGGAAGGAGAGGAGAAGTGAGTGAGAAAGAGGATTGCCAAGGGGAGGGTGGGGAGAAAGCTCTGGCTCCCCAGAGCCACGTGGGAGTTAAGACCAGGCTGGGAGGTACAGGGTCCAGCCCCAGCACCCAGCATGCAGGGGTCAGCTAAGGAGTGGCACTCGGAGAGGGTCCCAGAAAGGCCCAAAAAAGGGACAGATGAGGTTCTCAGGGGTGATCAGAAATGGGAGCATAAGAGGGTCAGAGAGAAAACCCTTCCTTCCCCCCTCCCTCCACCCCTCCACCCCTCCCCCTAGAGGAGGGGCAAAGGACACTTACCATTTTGGGCCACCAGCTGCCCGGACATACCCTGAAGAGAGAGGAATGGGAGTGAGTGAGTGAAGGTGTCACCCCAGGCACCTGCAGCTCCCGGGGAAAGTGGGGAGCGCCAGGTGGCCCCAGGTTTTGCGCCTGCCTTCCCCTCTCTTCTCCCAAGGAACACAGACACATATACCCTCCTGGGTGGCTCAACTGTCCTAACCCAACTCCTGCTCCCTGCAGGGACAGACACCCCAACCCCTGTAGGGGTGCAGGGGGGAGAAGCGAGGGCCTTGGAACAGGCATGTCTTGGGAGGGAAGGCCAGTGTCCTGGAGAATGAGGCGCTAGGGGAGTTAGGAGAGACCGTGGGAGGCCCCGGTGGGTTTAGATAGAGACGTGTCCCTCCATCGGGTCCTAGTACGCGAGTGCGTGTCAAAGGTGCGTGAGGCATGTGTCACACTGTACCCCCAAAACTAGCCGACCTACAAATGCTGACACGTCAGTTATATTAAAAGTCGGGGAGCAAAGAGATTTCCACCGCGGGGCCCCGGAGCAGATGGGTCCCCCCAGCCCGGGTGCGAAATGAAGAGGGGTTCAGAGGGAGGAGCAGGAGTCTGCCCCCCCCCGGGAGCCCAGGTCGGGGTGCATCTCACCTGCGGGGAGTCGCGGCGCCGGGCGCAGGCGTCCGGCTGCGGCTCGGCCACCTCGGGCCGCTCCGTCGGGCCGGGCGGGCTGGGCGCGGGGCCCTGGTCGAGCGAGGCGGGGTCCCTGGACCCGACCAAGGTGCGGGCGACCAAGGCTACGACGGCGCCGGACAGCAGCACCAGCGCGGCGCTCAGCGCCCAGGGCAGCGGGCGGCAGGCGCGGCCGGAGGGCGAGGGCGGCCGCTGGGCTTCGGGGTCCCGGGCGGCGTCGTCGGCGGGGCCGGTCATGGCCGGAGGCGGACAAGTGCAGCCGCCCGGCGCGCCGCCCTTTATAGCCCGAGCGCGCGGAAGCCGGCTTTCCGGGGCGGGGCCGGCGGGGATCCCGGGCCCCCGAGTTCCCGCCCCGCCCCCCCCGCCCCCCCGGCTCTCCGTCCGACGCTCCCGACTTTCTCTTCTTCACCCGCTCTCGCTCTCGGGTCCTTGCGCTCGCTCGCCCGCCCGGTCGGCCTTTCCCCGCCGCGCGGTCGGCCTTTCCCCGCCTCCCCGCTCTCTGATGTTGGAATTCCGCGCCTCTTCTCTTCCCTGGGGGCCTCGGTGGCCTCGTGGCTCTGGCTCCCGCCTCTCCCAGCCTCTGACTCTCCTGACTCTCTCTCTCCGCCTCTCTCTGTCTCTGTGTCTCTCTCTGTCTCTGTCTCTCTCTCCGTCTCTCTCTCTCCTTTCATTCTCTCATTCTCTCTCCGTCTGTCTCTCCGACTGTCTGTCTCTCTGTCTCTCTCTATCTCTGTCTGTCTCTGTCTCCCCTCCCTCCCTCTCTGTGTCTCTGTCTCTCTCTGTCTCTCCCCCATTCCTCTCCCCCTCCCTCTCCCTGTCCCTGTCCCTCTCCCTTTCCCCCTCTCCAGGCCATTCTCACATTTTAGCATACCTTCCTTGAAATCTGCAATCTTAAACAGGAGACGGGGCCGGTGGGGGGAGGGTAGCCCACCCTATCACTTCTCCCTCTCCCCGCCCCCGCCCCTCGTCTCCCAAGCTCTCCAGGTCTCCTCTTCTTGTCACTCCCCAGCCTCCCCACCCCCATCCCCGGGCTTCCCCCCAGGGCTTCCCTAAACCCAGCACTTCTGCTGAAGGGGCCGGGATGAACCCGGCCTGGGCGCCCGCTCCCAGGAGGGCTCGGCCCTCCCCGCCCCCTTCCTCCCGGCCCATCCCCACCCACCCGCCCCGCCGCTTCCCCTTCCCGCTCTCCGCGGAGCCCGCAAGCAGAAGGCCGGGGAGTCCAGGTGGAGAAATCCCCCTGGAGAGAAGGGACAGTCTTGAGTAAGACGAAGGAAATCCAAATTTCCCGTCACTCCTGTCCCCCGGCCGAGGCAGAGGAGGCGGAGGAAACTTCGGCCAAAACCTGGGCCCGAAAGGGGAAGCTGGATGGAGAAAAGGGCCGGCCCTGCGAGAACGCTGGGTCCTCACAGAAACCCTGCTCGCCCCCACGCCTTCCCGGAGGACCCCGGCCAGGCCCCCCAGCTCCCACTTCCCTGTGGACAACAAGCGTCGACGGCACAGTCGGTCTTAGCCTCCCCCAGGCCTCAGCACCCCGGGATAGTGGGGCTGGGGGGCGGGCGCAGGGCTGGGTTCAACCCAACGAGGGCTGATCTGTGTTGGGTCTCGGGCTGGGCTTCCCGGGTCGCTATGGGGAGAAGATAACCCCAGCTCTCGGTGCGCAGGCGCTAAGTGTTTCCATTACACCCGTGGCTTAGGAAGCGAGAGTCAAACCAAGGCGCGGCATCACCTTAGCCGTGCAAAACCGAGCAGCTCAGCTCAGGCCTCTTGAAACCTGGGAGCCCCACAGTCCGGGCCTGAGTGAGCCTGCCACAGGATGCTGGTGCGGGCTCAGTTTTGAGAACCCCCACTTCTACCAAGGTTGTTCCTTCACACCTGTTGCACCACCACCACCACGCTCCTTCCTCCCCCAGAATATCCTTTCCCAGACAGTTGGCTCCAATGGAGCTTCTGGGTAAAGAGGGTGAACACAGTCTCTACTCCTCCCTAACTATCATTAAATGATGGGTCTATTTATTTATCCTCTATTTTAAGATTTATTAGGAATGTACTAACTTATTAGGAAAAGAAGAAAACGAGAGAGACCTGCACATTCACCAGCAAGCAGGAGAGCTGCCAAAGGTGTTAACCAAAACCAAAATTGTAAGCCAGCAGGGTGACGAGCCAAACAGAATTTCCTTAGCAGAATTCCACTCCCGCTCCCCAAAATGGTTCTTGGTGACACCGCCAACTCTGAAAGACAGTGAGGTAGACAGCAGCTAAAACTGAGATGTTTGCTCACATTTGCCAAAGAGACACCAGATCATTTTTCCCACCAGAGTGGAAAAGCAACCTTCTTTTTTTTTTTCCTCCAGAGAACGGAAATAGCATTTCTGGTTGAAGAACACGGTTGAGGGTAGAAGAATCACACTGAAAACAAAACGTTTCTATACAAAACAAAGTGATTCTAGAGTCACTATGAATGTGAATATAGAAGCTAAAATTTCCCCCACCTCAACCCTTGTTGCATCAAGGACGAGAAGGACGAGATGCTGAAAGACCCAAGAATCTGGCCAAGCATGAAGAAAGATTTGAAGATACAAGACCAGCTGTCATCACCGTGCCAAGATCAGGCTACGGCCTAATCTGTTCATTGTTAAGCCTTACTCCACTGCAGGCTGTAGCCAAGGATGGCCTAAACTCATCTAAAGGCCAGAAAGAGGAATCTGGATTTCCAGCACCTTCTCAGACAATCCAAATAAAACTCTCAGGTCACCCAAATTCCATCCGAAGTTGGAGCTCTCAAAGTGCACCTTCTCAGGATATCCAAATGAAAGTGTCCCAACAGGCCCTAGTTACACCAGACTTTCTAGTCAGCATCTGAAACAGTCTTGTTCATAGGTTTGGTTACTTGTTTACAGCTGTTTCCCTATGAAACTGTTATCTCCTGAAGAACGGTTTCTTCATCTACCTTGTTCTCATTCTACCTCCAGTGCCTGGAAAAATCGCAGGCCTCTGTAATATTCACTGAATGAACAAATGAACTGATGAAGTCTAGTATTCTGGTTAACAGGACAGCATCCAGAGATCTACAAATCCTAATCCGAAAACTGCAAAATCTTTGCTTTTAGCTTTAAAGTAGCTGGGAAAAGTCAGAAGAATGCTATTTCAAGACATGTGCAAAGTACATACAATTTAAATCTCAGTGTCCACAAATAAAATTGTATTGGCACAGAGCCTTATGCAGCCACAGGGAGTTCACTGGTAACAGCTGTCTGGTGCACAGAACCCAAAAGATTTTCTCTAACTCCTTTTAGGGGAAAAATAGGCTGCCTCTGCTCCAGAGGCTTGGGTTTCACTTCTCAAATTTCATGCTGTGTGATCTCGGGCAAGCTGCTACACCTCTCTGAGCCACCATTTTCACATCGTTAAATGTCACTGATAGTAGGTCTCAAAGGGTGGTTGAGAGCTGGTTATGAGCAGTGCCAGCCAAACAGTAAGTGCTTGGTAAAAGTGAACTGGCATTATTGTGATCACTGACTATTTTCTGCTATTCTCTTCTATCATCATTTCTAATACATGGGCACAGAGCAAGACTCCAGAAGCAAGACTCCAGAAGTTGAAGGTACTTACCCAGGAACTCAGAGGTGTGACTGTTCTGAATGCCTGTCCACACGGAGGGGATCAGCAGAGTTCGATACACCCACTCCAGGGACAGGAACCAGCAGGCTGAGGACAGCTCAGGATGCAGACTGGAAGCACCATGACTTGCTGCTGTGATGAGGCCATCTGAGGCTGGTGGCCCCTCCCACCAGGGAGCGCTGAGCTAATCTTCTTAGCAGATCAGGTTCAAAGGAGTCATACCTGTGTACTCAACTGTCTCCCCAAATGGATGCTGACCCTAGTTTTCCTTTTTAGGGAGTAGAGCTGAACCCCCATTCTCACCATCTTGAGACTCAAGGGAAGGATTAGGAGGAAAAGCGCACTCCTCTTTGGTCTCTGAGGCCCAGTAAATAGACACCTCCTCCAGGAAGTATGCCTTGACTTCTCCCACTGCTAGCAAAACTCAATCTTCCTCAAGCTCCTGCCTGTGATTTCCCTCAGCACCATCTTTCAGTTTGTCTGGACCCACCTTCTTCCACAGGATGGAGGTAAAGCCTTCCAGAGAATTATTGATATTTGCTGAGCAAGTACAGTAGTGAGAAAGTGAGTAAGCAAGAAACCAAGTGGGGGTATGTGAACTGAGAATTTTCTTTAATGGTGAAGGGAGAGAATGGAATGATGTTGGTCTTGAGCTATAAGATGACCTCATCCAAGTTAGTCAAATCTCTGGAAAAAATGAAAAAAATCAGGCCTTCTCACCCCAGAGAAGCTGGGAAAACAGACTCAGCAAGTGAGTGTGTGCACCAGCACTGAGTAAACATTCTAAGACATGTTGATACAATTTAGCTTGGCAGCATCAGGGCGTATGCCTGGCTACTCTGGAACTGGGTCATTCCAATATGATGTTGCAGACTCAGGGGCCAGGAAAGGGGGTCCCGTGCACTCACAGGTCTATTTCTAGTTGAGGTAAAGCACAAAATCCAAACCACTTGGCTCTCAATCCAGCTCTGCCTTTTGCCAGTTGTATGATGTTGACATATTCCTTCCTCTCTGTGTCTTGCTTTTCCTCTCTGGGGAGTCTGGCTAATATCAAATACCACTTTATAGGATTAGTATCCAGAATAGGAGCCAGAGCAATACCAGGCATACAGTAGGTGCTCAATAAAAATAGCCATCATTGCTAATATCAGCAGACAGATGACTTGGGTGTCACCAGCAACTGCGTTCTAGCATTGCTCTTGGAATGAGTCTCCAGGGTCCCAAAGCTAGTGGGAAGATCTGGGCAAATAGAAAGGCTGGAATTATGAACATGTTCAAAATGGAAATAGCCAAAAATAGTTGTGGAAAGCAAAGTTATCAGACTAACAATCAGTCCATGGGGGAGTAAGGAGCAGAATGCTACGGTACGTAACATGGGAGGTTTTATTGTTTAATGATTTTGTTGTTTACATGTTTATGTATACATGTACATACATATTACATCATTGCATTCCTTGGGGTTCTCCCTCCACCTTATCACCCATAAACCTTCATCTTGATCTTCTTTGTGCTCCCCTCTTCCCTGACTTCTCCCTCCCCCCTTTCCCTCCCTAGCTTCTTGCCTGAGTTCTGTTTTTAGTTTATTTTTACTTTTTCTTGGCTTTTTGTTTGTTATGCCTATATCCCATCTATAGGTGAGGCCATAAGGTTTCTGTCTTTTTCTTTCTGCTAATACCATTCCCTCTAAGTCCACCCATGTTATTACAAATGCGTCATATTTGTCGGTTTTGATTGCAGAATAACATTCCATTGTGTAAATAGACCACATCTTTTTCAACCATTCATCTGTTTAGGGGCATTAGGTCCACCCATGTTATTACAAATGCGTCATATTTGTCAGTTTTGATTGCAGAATAATATTCCATGGTGTAAATAGACCACATCTTTTTCGACCATTCATCTGTTTGGGGCATTTGGGTTGTTTCCATTATCAGGGCTATGGTGAACAGTGCTGCACTAGATATCCGAGTACAAGTGTCTTTTTTAATTAGTGTTTTGGTGTCCTTTGGGTAGATTCCCAGCAGCAGGATTGCTGGATAGAATGGTAGTTATTTTCAGTAGTTTGAGGGTTTCCATAGTGGCTGAACCAGTTTGCATTCCCACCAGCAGTATAAAAGACAGAACATGTGTTTTTATTACAGAGCAGAGACATATTTGCATAGTGTATTTCTAGAAGGTATATGAAAAGCGGGGCGGGGGGAGGAGAGAATGTGGGGTTTTCACTGTATATGCTTTTGCCCATTTGCATTTTCCATGTATTTTGCTTTGTTTTGTTTTTGTACTGTTAAGCACGGAACTGTGGTCAGGGCTGCACACACACGAAGACAGAAACCATCAGCCTGAACTGTTCGAAGAAGGGAAAATTTAATCAATGACATCAAAGGCAGGAAATGGTGTTTCCCTGCTAAGCACAGTGGGAGCACAAGGGGCTGGGGAAGACCCTCAAAGAGCTCACGAGTAAGAAGCCAGTTCCTTCTGCTGGGAAACGAGCCAGTGTGCCCAAGAAGGAAGTCCCAGCCTGGCTACCACCTGGGACTCTCCTAACAGTCCCAGGAGCCAGGCACTGGACAGACACAGGGACACAAAAGAGCTCAGACAATATACGACCGCACAAACTGCAGCCGCCACGCTACACGGACATAAACACCATCACACTCAGACACACCCCTGAACACATAGTCCACAGCATGTCAACAAAGCCAATCATGGGGACGCAAGAGACGCACATACAGGAATTCAAAATCAAGCCCAGGGGATCTAGAAGTACACACAACCACAGACACACCGAACACACATGGAGATACACAACACGAGCAAACACACAGTCGCACACTGAGACATGCTCAGACATCATCGCGGGTACACCAGGGCAGTCCACAAGGCTAGCACACACAAGGACACAACCGTGGCTTGGCACACATACCCGCCAACACCTGAAAGTCCCAGGGAGACTGGAAGACTGCGACATGCAGTCAGAGACGCCCAGACACCACCAAAGCCCCGAAATACAAAGATACAAGGAACCAGGGGCCACCCCGGTCTCCCCCATCTCCCAGCCCAGTGCAGACCCAGGCTCCACCCTTCAAGTCGCTCCAGATCCAACAACCCCCCGCGGGAACCCAGGCTCTCCGGACTGAACCGGTCGCCCTCTCCCTGGAGGAGCTGTGACTCCTCTAGGCAGCGACATCCTGTGTGGGCCGCGGGCGCCCCTGGTGGACCAGGCGCCGAAGGCCAGGGTGGCGCGTCGCCGGGTGGCGAGGTCTGGGCTGAGAGGAGGAAAAGGCGCTTCTGGGTCTAAGAATCGGGGCAGAGTCCGAAGAGCAAAGGAACGTGGCGACGGAGGGGCCAGTGGACGGGCGGCCGGAGCCGGGTGGGGAAGGGGTTTGGACGCGGGAACAGAGCCGGGGAAGCAGGAATGGGGCCGAAGACCATCCTCGACACACGCACAATCGCCCAAAACACACATTCAGGGTCCACGCAAAGCCTCCGGCACCCGCCGCCCGGGGGTGCTGCTGGCGCGAGGTGGGGGGGGGGGGGAAATGGGGATGCGGAGGAGGAATACCATTGGTCCGGGTCCGACCAATGAGGCGCGGAGAGGACGCCCGGTGGGGCGGAGCGAGGCGCCGGCACGTCCAATCAGGTCTCTCAGCCGGAAAATGACCCCCCCCCCCGGGAGCCGCCCACGACCTGGCATGCCCCGTTGGGAGAACACCGGGGCCAGCAGGCGGTCACCTACGCGGAACTGAATTTGACCCGCAGGAACTTGAGAAAGGTGAGCCCGCGCCTCCCAGGATGACCCGGTCCCCCAAGCCCTGCCCACTCCCAGGCCCTGCCCGCTTCCCCATTCTCTCCAGGCCCCTCTCACTTCCCAGCCGTCGGTTTCCCAGGCCTTGCGCAGCCCACGCCCCGCCCACTGTCCGTCACCCTCCGTGAGCCCCGCCCACCGCTCGTCATCAGCCTCCAAGCTCCGCCCACTTCCCCGTCTTTTTCCCTAGGGCCCCCCCCACCCATTTTTCTACCTTTTTTTTTTTT
>PVHY01030819.1:0-13133 GCA_004024945.1 Uropsilus gracilis
CTTTGGGCTGCATCAGGATTGAAGCAGGAAGAATACTGGAGCTGTGTCTTTTGAAGGCAGATCAATGACACCATCTTTATTTCTTCATTGGATTGGAATCTCCCACTGGTGGTTTGAAGGTGGGACAGATGCCATATTTTGAACACATGACTGAAGGACCCATGTGACTGAAGGACCCATGTACAGCTTTTTAAACTTAGAGACTGAACTGTGTGGTGTGGGAAGATAATCAAAGGGGTCCCTTGTACCCTTCAAAGATGCTTGCCTATTTTTTGCTTTTTGATGAAAAAATTTGGCTTTGCCTCTTTTTGTTGGGGGGATAACCCCTGTGTGCTTACCATAGGAGTTACTGCCTGTGCTTTTGAAGTTGGTCTTCCTTTGAAGTTGGTCCTTGCCATTAACATGGTTGATATATACATTTGATAAGAGGTACTCCCCTTTGTTTTATATTTGTAAATTTCAAGATTAAAATCCATAGAAAGGGGAAGGAGGAAGGAAAAGAAGGTCTTTGTGATGTGACCTGATTGACAGAATCCTCTGCTGTGTCCTGTCTGCTCAGGAAAGAAAGAAAAGGTTTGTTTGTTTGTTTGTTTGTTTGTTTGTTTTTGTAGTAATGTGACTGTTTCCAGAAATGCAGGGAAGAAAATTAAGGTTATAAGATAGGGTTGAAGACAAAGAAGGGAATCAGTCATTTTGGATGAGGATTTTGGGGTTAGCATTCTGGGAGAGAAGGATGTAATCTGGACTGTGAGGCTGGGGCAGCCAGCCCAGCCATGGGCCCAAGCCTGTTAAACTCATGGCTTTAGCTTACATAAGTAGAGTATGTGTGCTAAAGTGAGTCTAAGTATATTTTGGAGAGGCCATGAGGAGACCTGTGATGGATCTGCTATTGGTTCCTGCATCTTGGAGTTTTTATGTTGCCTAAAATCAAGAGAATGTAGACATTTGATTCAATTAACCGGGTCTAGAGGACTGAAGGTTTAGACAATGTTGGGGTAACCAGGGGTTTTTCTATATGTTGATTTGTATAGTATATAATCAGGTAAACAATTTATCTAGTAATAAATTGTCTACACACTGAGTCTGTTTTGGCTTTGGAAATTATAGTAACAGGGCTACAGATGGTAAGAACCTGCAGTGTTGAATCTTGGGACTGCGGTTTCTGATTCTTTTTCTTCCTGCAGTCTGGGGGCTAAGAACTGAGAGAAGTGTTGGCTGTAAATTTAAATAACAAAGATGACTAGTCTGTGAGGGAAAGGTATTTGCTTCACTTTGCAAAGCTTAAAAATCTTTTGCCCAGCTCAGGGAAGGCAAGCTAAGGATTTCCAGTTAAAAAGTCAAAGAACCTCTATCTCTCTGTCTCTCTGTCTCTCTGTCTCTCTGTCTCCCTCCCTCTCTCTCTCTCTCTCTCTCTCTCTCTCTCAGTCTCTCTCTTCCCCCCTTCCCCCTCAAAATCAATTTGAACATAGTTTGGTCTTGTTACTTCTGAACAGCCTGGGACAAACCAGGATTGTGTTTAGGTTTAAAGGGCCAGCTACTCCCGCTTGCAAGTTTAGTTACGAACCTCTCTTTTGTTACCCAATTTCAATTCCCTCTCTCTTTCTGAATTTTCAACTGAGACTCTTGTAATGAAAAAATAATAAGAGAAAAGCAAATAAAAGTTTATTAACAAGTTTATCTTATGTATACCTGAGAGATAAATAGAGACAAATTCTCTGGTGCAGTTAAGGATTGAGGTTTAAAATATCATAATATTAGATAAACAAACAAGAGAGGGGATGTTAGGAGACAGTGGCCCCTAGTACTGTTGGTGTGCATTAAAATAGCAGGTATTGTTCATTGGTGGGTGGAGACTAGAAGGGAAGTTAAGCCTTCTCATGAGAAAAGAGGATTGAGATGTTAAGGAGGGGTCAGAGGAAAAACACATGAAAAGGAGTAAGACACAGAACAGAGAATAAGGAAGGAATGTGTAGAGAGGAGCAGCAGAGAGGCTAGAGGCCTCAAAGCTGCCGCTGCCATGTGGGGCAGCAGGGCAGGGAAGGAAGTCAAGCTGTGGGCTTTCATCCCCAGCCCAGGCCAGTGAGGAGTATGGGGAAGCATGTGGGAGAAACTTGTGACCTGTTTGAGCTGTTTTGAAAACATGGTACTTGAAAACTTGATTTAATTTTGAAACTGTGAAACCTGGAAATCTTTCTGGAGAACTGAAGAGAGTTTGTTGTGATGCTGTTTTTAACATAAGATATCAAAAATGCTTGCTGTGTTGTTGTATCGAATGAGTTTTGCTGATGCTGGGCCACTTTGGAGATGGAGCTGAAAGAATGCCAGAGCAGGCCTTTTAAAGCCAGTCAGTTTGGTTAAACACCCCGCTTTGCTTCTTTTGTCCACCTGATACCAGGGATATAGATCTTTAAGCATAGCATAATTTTTAGGAACTATGAATAGGCCCTTATAGATAAGAGGTATAATTGCTAGTAACCATGTTTGTTTGTGGTGTGGACTTCTTGTCTCCTTTCTTATGATGAGTTAATTTGTTGTTGATGAAATTCCAGGGACATTCAGGAAAATTGGGTTACTTTAGGAAGATCTGTCTTCCTAAGTCAGATAAGTGGAGTTCAGATAAAACCTGTCCTTTCATCTACTATTTTTCAAGAACTTATAGCTCAAAGTAATAAAAATACAAAAGTGGCATATTTTGGGTTGACATATTGGGTTGACATGGTCTAAATTCCTGCACTGAGTTTGTTGAGTGCTATAATCTTTACCAATTAGTATTATTAACTTAATCATGACCTGTTTAATGAAGCTCAGTCAATGATGAACTCCATATGATCCAAAAATTTCTATTGCTTAGTGATGTCTTGGAACACACTGGTCATCGTGAATGATCCAATTTTTTTTGTTTGTTTTTTTTTTTTTTATGATGCCAAATTGAACTGCTATGCTATAAAAATGGAAGAGTATTGTTTGGAAAATAAAATGCACTTTATGATGTTTGTACAATGGCAAAATCAAATAATGGTATATTCATTTATCACTACAAATCAACTGTTCAGTCCCTGTGTTTACCTTTTTAGTATGAGAGTTTATCAGCTATGCTTATGAATGTGTTCCAAGTGGGGGGTAAAACTGTTTTAGTTACATTTTTATAAGAAAATTTTATATTTATAAGGGAACTCTCCATTTTTAAGGACATTTCCTTCCTTTATCGGTATGAGGAAAATAACCAAACCTTTAGAAAACCTTGTTGGTGAAAGCAATGACCTAAATCTGCATAACAACCTTATACTTGTTCATTGCGCTTTTCAAGATAACCTCCTATAACTTGCGTGCCCCCTCTAGACCTTGACATCTTTGCCTAGAGCTGGCAATAATATTTAAAGTGGTAATGTAGTTCATTTCAGTAACAGTTCTTTTGGGTATCTCCTAAGTATACAAAACTTGTACATGTTAATAAGTTTCTCTTTTTCTTATGCCAATCTCTTATTACAGGGATGTCAATCAAGAATCTGGAAAGGTAGAGGGAAATTTATTTTCCTCACATAATCAAATTAATAATATAGCTCAATCAGAATAAATTATACATTTTCTCCTTAGAGAAGACATAGATTAGGTATAACGAAAGCACTAAGCCACCACAAAGAAAAAATGGTTCAGAAAGGGGAAATAGATGACCTCAAAGATAAACTTACTTTTCAGTTTTGAGAAAGATCAAGGTGGAGAAATGTCAAGCATTTCTTCTAAAGATTCCAATTTGTTCTGGAAAGTGTTCTTTAAAGAATGATCCATACTTTGAGTACCTGCAATGTGCCGGCCTTAGTCTTTTATGTTTTGATTTAATTATCACAAATCTTTAAGATATGTCTTATGATTAATATTCAAACGAGCAAGGTCAAAGCACCGAAGTTTCAGCATTTATATTCAGTCTTTGAGAAAGTTACAATATTAAAAATCAAAATTAGATTTCTCTCAACAAAACTTACTCTTTATATGCTACTTATAATTACTTAAACAGGTAGCTTTGGTATGGATTATAGAAACTGAGGAACACATGCTGAATTTCACTATCACTTAGATATACCTTACAATAAAGTTAAAAGAGCACACTATGGAATTGATGTCTAAGACCTCAGTAATGTCTTATATTTGTCTCTTCCTGTGGTTGAAGTAAACTTGAAGTCACATACAATTCATTGGGCAAGGAATATGTTCTATCTCCCAGATGGTGGCATCCTATGAATGGGGTCTCCCATTCACTGAGTTCAAAGTCAATTCACTAAGGTTCACTCCTTCTACATGTTGTGGCAACCATTCATACCATATAACTTATGATTACAATCATCTCTTATCCTAAAAATCAGCCACATTCATAAGTTTAGGTGGAGTGTACCAGTGAATAATTACCAAGGATTCCTGGGATTATATATACACATATGACTCTTCTAATCTAAGTAGTGTTAACCACATCATAAAAAAAATTGACTCATGTAAAAAATTGACTCATGTTAATTGCTCTAAAATGTAGTTCCATAGACATGTTACCTATAATTGTCATTTGGACTTGACTTAACAGTTATTATTCCATTTTATGAATTTCCCAATTATATAAAATATAGAATTTTTTAAAGAGCTATGTGCTTTTCAGCAATGATCTATTATAAATTCTACTTGGACTATATAAAATCTGAACATTAAAAAAGGGGGAAAAATGTATGGTAAACCACAGGTGAGCAGAATGCAATTTAACAGTGTGTATTCATCTTTTATGTTCTTTGTAAGCCAGAATTGATTTCAGTAATTATCCCAATTTTCTAGGAGCCTTGGTCTGTGGGTTATTTCCATTTCCAGAACCAACTTTTCTTTAGGTGTTCTTGGAATTGCAGCTATAAAATGTCAATAATCTCCTTACCACTTCAAAGATATGTTGCCTGGATAGAGTAGTTGGATGTCCATAAGCATCACATGCTCTTATATTATCTTTAAAAAATAAAAACAAAAGTCTTGATTCTGTTCTGCCTCTAAAAAAAAAGGTCAGACTGATGCTTGCTTTGAGAGTCACTCAGACCTATTTTTTACCCATCATTTGATCAAATACTTTTAAAAATAAACATAAAGCCTTCCTTACAAAGATCTTCAACCTCTTATCCAACAAGCATACCTCAGTTTTCCAAGCATTGTTATCTTTAATCTCTCAAAGAACCCTTTTATGTTTGCTGCCAAAATACAAACCATTCTTACAACTGTCTTAGTACTGGCCTTACATAACTCTGCACTAGTTTTATATTGTTTGAGTTCTTCCTTTTTTGTCCTCTTGTGTGAGTTATTCAGCCTCCAATAATACACTCTAAGTTCCTTTATGACAAAGTCCAAGTGTTTTTAAATAGTGCTTTTATTATTATTTAGGTATACCAAAGCTAGCATATGCCAAAGTCAGAATTTAAGTCAGGCTTGTTTTAGTTGAAATCTTGTTTGTACTATCATACCATGATACTCTGAGTGAGAATAGATCTTCTATAAATATTAAGTCCCTTTATTAAATTTTAAGTTTTTTGATTAGGTAATATTTCCAAAATTTCAGCATAATATTATAATCAAGTTATTTGATAGCTTGTATATTTGCAATTCATTCAGCATACAATGCCTACATGTGTCTGACAACATTTAGTAGTTAAATGATACTGACCAATATTACTAAGAGTTTATTTATTGTACCCACAAGCAATGTTAGAGTCTTGAATATTGCATCCTAACTTTCCATCTAAAACAAGGTGAATTCTTATTTAAATAGGAATCATTTGGTTAGATTCTGACAGTTTTGAGCTTTATCTTGTGATCCTGAATAACAAGAGATGATTAAAGAAATTTTACAATCCTCTGTCTTTCAAGAAACAGTACTACAAACAACCACCTTCTCTTTGTTTACCTGTAACAAGGCCGGACATAGACCTTCCAAATTCTATTGTCTGGTGAAAGAGTAACTGAACTACTTGTCCACAGTGATCTATTTAACCAAAGTGATTGTGAAATTAACTTAAACAAAATGCAGCTAATCTCTTATCCTCCACACAGAACCTGAAATTGGAGATGCATACAACCCTAGTCATGATCAGAATGAGGAATAGGGCTTCCCTAAGGACTGTTCTCCAAAACCTGGTCAACTTTCTAATACCTGTTTTAGACAGGCATTTTTTAATATAAAAAAAGTTTTATGTAAGAAACTTTTCTAGTTTTCTTATGTAAGAAAAATCCTCTTCTGTCTGACCTTTGAGAAGCTTGCTGTTCCCAAAGTAGGGACACTCTTCCTCTCACAACTGCCCCCATCACCCATTGCAATACTCTTTTTGAATAAAGGCTCATCTTAAATTTGGATTTGTTTTCATTTGACTTTTTTATGTCCTAAAACTCTGATGATAAAATAGATTAAAAACAAAACAAGAGAATGTGTTCAATCTTTGAAATACAGTCTTTTCTAGGTATGGGCAGTGTAACCAAAAGTCTTATGATATTTTCTCAAGTTCATTTTATTCACCACTGTAAGTCTGAAGCTGAGAGCTAAATGAGCTTTCTTAAGAAGCCATATTTCAGAGTAAAAATATATCCTCTCATCAATTTACCAAAATCACTTACCTTACATAAATTGGTAAGTTTTAGCCTTGAAATATATACTTTATAACTTATTATAAACAATCTCAGTAAAGTAAATATATTGTTTCAGTTTCTAAACCTCTTAAAGAGAATAATACTGGACACCAAGCAATCTGATGAAAATCTGTAGATGAAAACAATGTAAAGATAGGTTTTCTTTTTTCATTTCCTTTTTTTTTTTTTGTATAATTATGACCCTTCATTTTATCTTTTTCCCTTTCCCCCCACCCCTCAGGTAGCTCCCACTCCCATCAATTGTAGTCCTTGGTTCTTCCCTTTACTGGTGAAATGTCTTTTTCCTGGGTGAGGGAATATGCTCCTGGAACTTCTCAGCCATACTGCTTAGTTCTGCAGGTGTGTCTTTATAGCAAGTAGTCAATCTGATCTTTTATTTTTTTCATGTGGATCAGACTTTATAAGCAACTTAAGGGAATTTCGAAGAGTCATTTTGATTACATTCTGCTTCTTTGCCTTACTTGCTGATTTTTTTAGATGATTAACTTCTTTTATTTATTTTTTAATAATTTATTTATATATAAATTTCACACCTTGTGATCTCTGGGGTTCACCCCCCCTCCCTTACTGTTCGCACCCTGTCCCACCCCACCCCCCCAGGTTGTGTACTTCAATTTGGTTGTTGACTTGTTTTGACTTTTCTTCATAGATTTTTGTTTATCTTTCCTATGTCCCATATAGTAGTGAAACCATTTGGTTTCTGTTTTTTTCTTTTTAACTTGTTTCTGCTAATATGCACATGAAGAATTGCTAAACATCACTAGCAATAAGGGAGATGCAAATTAAAACCACAATGAGATACCACCTTACACCAGTAAGAATGGCCCACATCCACAAAATGGGCAACAAGTGCTGGCGAGGATGTGGAGAGAAGGGGACACTCTTACACTGCTGGTGGGAATGTAAAATGGTCCAACCTCTATGGAGGGACCTCAAGTTAATGAAAATGGAACTACCATTTGACCCATTAATTGCTCTCCTGGGAATCTACCCAAAGGTGTCTTCAATGTGGGTACAAAGGGACACCTGTGCTTGGATGTTTATTGCAGCACTATTTATAATTGCAAAGACATGGAAGCAACCGAAATGTACCAAAACAGATGACTGGATGAAAAAGATGTGGTATATATTCACAATGGAATATTACTCATCAATTAAAAATGACAAATTAGATGATTTTATGATAACATGGATGGACTTAGAAAAATTCATATTAGCAGAAATAAGTCAGTGCAATCTTGGCTGAAACCTCTTGTGGTTCAGTTTGGGTCAGTTGCATCATGGTGCTATCCTGACTCCTTTGTTGTGAAAATTCCTGTGATTGACATGGCTGTGTCCTTTTCTCCAGACCTGTGTGATCACAGGGATTCGTGCCACCCAATTTATGTTAGCTTTTAAGGTAGGTTTTCAGAATGAAAGTACTTTGATTTGATTTTGATTTGTACTTTCCTTAGAATAAGTGATGTTGAACATTTTCTCATGGGCCAATAGTCCATCTAAATATTTTCTTTGGGAAAAATATCTATTTAGGACTTTTGTCCATTTTTTAACTGGGTTATCTGTTTTTTCTTTCTTTTTCTTTTTCTTTTTTTTTGTTTTTGAACCAGCTGCTAAACACTTTCTCTTGAAATATGGGAAAAGCTTCTCCATTTTTCCAATTAGTGTACACACACACACACACACACACACACACACACATACACACAAACATGCACACTACTCTTATACCAAAATATAAGCAATGTGTTACACAATAGAAATATACAATAAATTATACTTGAAAACAGGTAACCGATATTTGCAAGATATAATTAGGAAATACTACAATGTTTTCCAAAATGTTTTGGGGAATCATTATGCAAAAACCAGTATTATGCCTTAGACTATGTTTTTCAACTCAGTTAAATTAAACACATATTTATGGAAGTGTTATTTTATAAAACCTTTCTACTAATCTAAGAAAATATGGTCTTGGTTGCTAATATTCCATTATTTGTGTAATTGGTAAGGTACTGTTGGTTTTTATCCTCATATAATATAGTTGTAAACAAGCATAGAAATATCTTTGGAAAACATTTATTTACATATTGTATTTTAATAAAAAACATGCATCATAATGACAATGTAATCATATTAATCAAGAAATATTACTGTCATCTATCCTCTCAGGAACTTCACAAGCATCCATCCCTTAACTCTAAAATAAATTACATCAAACAGCAAATTATAATCAGAACGACACTTGGTAAGCATGGAATTAAAGGAGGAAAAATTTAATAGATAATGAAAAATTTATGGTTTTGGAATCTGGTAACCTATTGAATCCATATAATTTCACTTTATCATCTCCCAAGCTGAATCAGTTTAACAAACTTATAAACATTTGGTATCTGTAATAATAAGAATGAAAATATTCAAATCATTTTTTACTCCAAAATGTACAAAACTTGTGCATGATGGTTTTTGTTTTTTGGGGTTTTTTTGATGGTTTTAATATTTTCAGTGTGATCATCTCTGAGTTGTTAAGCAGATATTGAAGATGACAAAACAGAAATATCAGCAATGATAACAGTTCATCACAATGTGTATGAGTGAAAATAAAGGTCAATAAAATGCACTCAATTATACATTAAACATGTGTCTAGAATTTCATGTTGTTTCTAAGCAAATGCAATTTCCTTAAATTTTTGTTATCATAATATCTAGCAAATACAATGGACAAGATAATACCTATTCCAACAGGCATGAGGTAAAACTGGTTTTAATTTATATTTCCCTAAAGATTGGTGATGAGAATCTAGTGTCTGCATCTGTTAAACTTTCACACATCTTCTTTGGAGAAATGTCTAGTTAGGTCATTTGTCCATCTTTGGTTCTTTGTTGTTGTTGTTGTTGTTTTGTAATTGTTGTTGTTTGCTGGATTAAATTTAATCATGACAATTTAATATATTTTATATTCATAAAACATAGGCAATAAAAGAATGTGTAATAGTTACATCTGAATACTAGGTTTATAAGTAACTCTCTTCTTTATATATTTCTCAATTTTAAATATTTCTGGTAGAAAAAATACTGCCTTCTAGAAAGAAAATAGCTATTATTCCTTTAAAGTGAACATGCGAATCTCATCCTACAGTACAGTAAAAGTAGGAAATGTGTGTGCTCATACCTACACACAATAACAAAATTTTTTAAATGTTTCATCATAGTAAAAGTTGAAACAAAAAAAGGGTATTTCCTTTTCGGGAATGTGCATCAGGGGATAATTTGTTATTGATAAAACATTTGAGTATGAGTATCTTAAGAAGATAAGATGGGCATTTGGTTAAAGCAAATAGAGACAGTGAAGGCATAGAGCCATAAAGGGACATGGGCTACATGGGGAAGCTCTGAGTGACCAAATGCAGGGCAGTAGGAAGAGTCTGGGATGCTAGTTCCGGACTTCACAGTTCAAGATCTTAGCTAATGTTTCTGGGGGTAGTCATTTGGAGAGCAGAGATTTTGTAACACCATTATTGACTGGTAATTAAATCTCAGGATTTAATTAAATCCTAAGTGAAATGTGCAACCTGCACTTCAGATCAATAACACAACTGCACCACCCATATGCATGTATGTGAGTTTTGTGAGGATGCAAATTAAGTGCTGAGCACAGAGCCTGGCTTATGGTAGTCCTGATCACATGGTAGCTATCATTATTGCCATTATTTTTCGAATGAAAGCAGTAAGAAAATTCAGGAACTGATGTGAAAAGACCACAGGTAATTGAGACAGTTAAACTAAGCTTGAACCCTTATTCAAACACTGCATTGATATGGCAATTTATAAATATTCTGGGTTTCCTAGGTTAATCTGAAATACAAAGATAATAATAGTTGTAGGGGTTTTTTTTGGGGGGGGGTTTACTGTAAGAAAACAATACAAAACTGCTAACATAGAAATTAGTAGGTACCAGATGCTTAATGAGTATCAATTATTATTATTGTTCACTATGTGTCTACATTAATAGAAATACACATGCTTTTTCTTTTTCTTTAGTCTCCGTGAGATTATCAGACAATGGATAGATAAAAGATTTTCTCCAAGTAAGAAAGAAAGAGTGCAGTATCTATTATACTGATTTATGTAGTCAAGGCAGAATAGTCGTAAAAAAGAGCTCAGAGGCTCTGAGGATGATTGATTACTGGGTACAAGCAAAGCAAATTCTGGCAGATGATGCTGAACTCAGCATTGTGATCAAGTCAATACCAAAGTCATTATGGAACAGACTGAAAGAAAAGAAATAATAGGAGATATTTTCTTAAAGGGAGGTGGGAGGGAGGAAGTAAAAGGAATGATACAAGAAATTGGTTTTAGTGGTTTGAGTTTGTTATTCTAACCCTAAACACAATTATGGAATTTTGCTAGACACTTATGTAATACATACCCATGTGGTCTATCATGGTCTAACTGGGACTCTCAAGATCTAACTTATTAATTATCAAAGTTGCAATTATTCATTGTGGTTGGACAAAAGATAATGAAGATCTATTTCAACTTTAATACTTTTTCATTATATCCAGTCATGTCCTGGTGATATAAAACTTCTAACAGTATGAGACACTATACATTTTTCACTGACCTAGAACCACTTAGCAAAAGAATAGCAGCTAAAATTTCCTCCTCCCCCAAATATAAATTATGTGTTATTACAGTAATAAATACTGATAGAAAGCCTTTAAATATGTCTGAATTTTTTATAAATAAGAAAACGTCCTTAAGTAATACACCAACTTTTAAATGTGATTGGGGAAAAAAAAGAGACAATCTGTAAATGTCTATGAAAATTCACCCCTTGCTCTTTATTAATGATTTCTGACTGGGTATGCCTGATGTTCTTCTTAGTTTACTTGAGCTGAGCTGAAGTGGCAGGACTTAGTTTCAAAAGAAGAGAAATTTTACTATCAAAGGTAGATGATTTGTAATAGGGCTAGAAAAGAACCATTTAAATGTTCAAAATAAAAAATACACACTGACTCTTGGGACTTTTATCACCTCTGTACTACTTTTTTTGCAAATGTATATTGGATCTAAAGTTTCTGTTTTTTTTTTTTTTTTTTTTCATCAAATTCTTACTGCTTTTCATGGATGGCTTCAGTATTGTCTTGGGTCACCACTACAGGTAAGAATGGCTTGGTCACTTGTGTTTAGCTGTTTTCTTAGGGGTAGGACATTCTTTATACCATCACTAGCAACATCACCAAGTAGCACAGACATTAAACTATCATACAGTGGTTGACATCAAAATAGACAAAGGGAATTCAACACTCTGTCTCTGATCTATTGTCATGTGGAGGAGGAAAACTTTTAATCTGATCACAAGCAATATATCACATCAGTTTTTGTTACTGGGATTGATGTCCTTCTTACAACTACAAGAAACTTATCTGGCATAGCTTGAATTATTTCATAGCCTTTCCATCTCTTAATAGTAAAGAACCAGTCATTCCCACCCTCTTTTAATTTTTCAATAAATTACATAAATGGAGAGAACTCCAGAAAAAAGTCGGGATACAACCAACTTACACTAAGCCAATAATTTGATCAATTTCTTAGCAAATATTTTTTTATTCAAGTACTGGGACTAAAGAAGGGGAAAAAGACAAGTTTGTGTTTTTAAGTTTATACGATAACTCAGATAACAAATATATCATGGTATGATAGGATAGTTTATGAAGAAAAATAATAGTGATACAATTGTCACCAAAGCATGGTACTATTTTAGAATGGTTTATTAGAAATAGTCATTTTAATACGGTGAAATTTGAACAAAGAACAAATTACACTGAAAGTTAGAACATAAAGATACCAAATTTTTGCCCTCCACAATAGTGATAAGGGTTTAATAACGAAGATCCACAAAGAACTCACACAACTAAACAGCAGCAAAATAAAAGGCCCAATCAAAAAATGGGGAGAAGAACTAAAAAGACACTTCTCCAAAGAGGAGGTACAAATGGCCAACAGACACATGAAAAATTGTTCATTATCACTAGCAATAAGGGAAATGCAAATCAAAACCACTATGAGATACCATCTTACACCAGTAAGAATGGCCCACATTCAAAGAACAAGTAATAACAAGTGCTGGCGAGGATGTGGAGAGAAAGGAACACTCTTACATTGCTGATGGGAGTGTAAACTGGTCCAACCTCTATGGAAAGGTGTGTGGAGGACCCTCAAATTAATGAAAATGGATCTACCATTTGACCCAGCAATTGCTCTCTTGGGAATCTAACCAAAAGAGACCTCAATGTGGGTACAAAGGGACACCTGTGCCTGAATGTTTACCGCAGCACTATTTATAATTGCAAGGACATGGAAGCAACCCAAGTGTCCCAAAACAGACGACTGGTTGAAAAAAATGTGGTATTTATACACAATGGAATACTACTCATCAATTAAGAATGACAAATTAGACGACTTCTTGACAACAT
>PVHY01030820.1:0-13107 GCA_004024945.1 Uropsilus gracilis
TACAAAAGGACACCTGTGCTCGGATGTTTATTGCAGCACTATTTATAATTGCAAGGACATGGAAACAACCCAAATGCCCCAGAACAGATGACTGGATGAAAAAGATGTGGTATATATACACAATGGAGTATTACTCATCAATTAAAAATGACAAATTTGATGAATTTATGGAAACCTGGATGTACCTAGAAGAAATCATACTAGCAGAAACGAGTCAGATAGAAAAAGACAGAAACCAAATATTTTCACTACTATACAGACAATCAAATGAAAGTACACAACGGGAGGGTGGGGATCAGCTAGAGCGGTCAGGGAAGGAAGGTGGTGGGTGACCCCCAGGGATCAAAATGATGTGATATCTATCTATCTATCTATCTATCTATCTATCTATCTATCTATCTATCTATCTATCTATCTAAACTATTAAAAACAATAATTAACAGGAAAAAAAAAAGTAGAGAGGCCTTGACCTTGAGTCCTCCCAAACATGCAAACTTGATTTTGAGCCCTCCCGGATATGGAAAAGAGGCATTACCAAAGCTGAAGACAACTGCCTTCTCCCAACCCCAAACACAGACCCCTCGCCAACAGGGGAAAAGCTAAAGCAAAGCATCAAGTCCCCATCCAAGCACGCCATCTCAGCTCCGGCAGCTACCTCCTCTGCCCTGCTCCTCACCCACAGACAGTGTTCACCAGCACTCAGGAAAGCAATCGCTGTCTTGAAGCTCCTGAAAGGATGCATCCGAAAGATGGCAGAGGCTGCAGGGAATGGGAGAGAGGGTGGAGAGAAGGTGGTTGGCAGGGTACATGCCCAGGCACAGAACTGGCAAGACCTACCATCTTGACCAGGGAATGTAGGCTGGGGCTGGGGCTAAAGCTGACCAGCAGAAGTTGCCAGTAGCCACCCCAGCCCACTTACCCCCCTCTCTCAACTCTGTGTGCTCCAGGTAGGCATAAATCAGTACGCTGGCGGCAGCTTACCTTCGTCTCACCTGCTCTATCCGATCCCGCATAACTTCTTCCCTCACCTCACTGGGCACTTGGAAGATACGGGTATGGCTGCAAAACACCATTCAAACATTGGGGTTCCTCTATCAAGATAAGTGGACTCATGAGTTTCCCCTGAACAAAGCAAGGCAGAATTGAGTCACAGAAGGCAGAGCTAAGTCAGTGTCCAAAGAGCGAGAGGAGGAATGGTGGTATTCAGGAGGCAGGAGATCCCAGCATGAGGGGGCAAACAAAGGTCTCAGGGAGTAAACCCTGAGTCCTGGAGGTCAGATGGGATGTACCAGATAGTTAAAGCTCTTGCCAATGGGAAGACCCCACCCTGACCACTATTGAACCAGTCCCTACCCGGCTTGCAGTTCAGCCAGCTGTCAACATCCTTCTAGAATACTTTCAACACCTAGACATGTGCTACCTGGGTCCCCCGCACTGAGATGCCTCGGTGCTTCTTTCATCTTTCCTTTTACAGTCACCACTTTGCCCAGCTAGTTAACTTTGATCCCTGTGAAACTGGGAGCTTTTATTCTTTTCTCTCGTTCAGAGTGCCAACTCAACCGTCAATGGTCAGCATATCTCTACCAAATAAACAAGTGAACACTGAGGTTTAGTAAAGGGTGTTTTCCCTGACCACATACTCACCGAAGCTCAGGGGAGGTTACCAAAATCAGGGGCTTGTGGGGAGAATCAGAATTTGTTGACTTCAAATCTCCATAGAAAACTCAAGGTGGAAAATTTATGTGGTGATAATTAACTGGGAATCCTGTAGCCTGTCTCCAAACTTAAACTAGTTGCTTTATGCAGCTAAGGTTTGAAAAACATGACAAGGTGATGTTTGTTTTATCCAAACCGAGGCACAGCAACATCAAGAGCACGAAGTGGGGTCATGTCAGGCCGAGACGTGTCTCCCAGAGGGCAGAGTTTAGATTACAGGCCCCAACAGGTATGATTATCTGTCTTGGAAGGCCTCCCAATCAAAGGATCTTTCTCAGGGAGGTCTCAAATTCCACCAATAGCTATCCTTTCATGTAATGTAAATGCTAAGCATATGAATCCTCTTTTAAAAGGCTAATGTCACCACACCAGGCCGATCACCAATACACACCTGAAGAAGTTATGAGCCTCTAACCATCAGTCCCATGCAGTGTTGTAAATCAACATTGCCTCAAGAAAACATAGCACAATTTTTTTTAATGCTAATGTCATGAGAAGGGACAAGCACGTGAAAATTGTATACCCTGAAATAAAAATACATTTCTTGAGTAATATTTCCTTAAGGATAGGAGAGAGCAAAGCAGGTGATAGAAGCATGAAAGGATTAAGAGTCCAGAGGGCCCCTTCACGGTCTGTGTTACTTCTATTGATTTTTGTTTGTAGGTTTTGCTGAGGTTAATATATGATGGACTCTTCTGTGTGACCTGTTGGATGATCTGGCTTCAAGCTTATTCTGATCGATCACTCTCCTCCTCCTCCTCCACACTGTGTAATTTAGACATCTGCTATCTCTGAAGTCTGTTGGATTTTTTTTTTAATAACTCCTTTCGTATTTCTTTCCTGTTCTACATGGTGATACTTTTGCTTTTCAATAAAGTTCCTTTCCTTTCCTTCTTTCTTAAATGTTAATCTTGCTGGATAAAAGATTCTGGGCTAGAGATCTTTGTCTTTGGGAACTTTCAACATCTGCCATTTCCTTCTTGTTTGTAGTGTTTTTACTGAAAAGTGCACTGACAAACAGGTGACTCCTTAGAGGCTGCCCTTTTCTCTAGCAATGTCTAAGTTCTGGTTTTGGCATTGGCTTTCCAGGGTTTTATTATAATGGATCTCGGATTGTGTCTGTCAGATATTATTTTGTTTAAAACTTTGGGCTTCTGGATCAGGACCTCTTGTTCATCTCCCAGGCTGAGATGATTCTCAGCAATTGTTTATTTGAATACATTTCTGTGTTGTTCTCTTTTTCTTCTCCTTCCAGGACGCCTGATGAATATTGTTTCTCTTTGGGTTACCCCAAAAAGCTCTTACTTTATCTTCTTTTTTCATTCAGTTTTCTGTTTTTCTAGTTGTGTTCCCCAACAATGTGCTTTCCAGCTCACTCATTCTATTACTTGCATCTGTCTACTGATGAGACCTTCTATTGTATTTTTTCATTTAACTATTATCTTTTTTTAGATTATTTAGTTCTAGTTGTAACAGTCCCATGCTTTCTCTTATTTTTCTCCTTGTCATACTTCGCCCATTTTCCTTAATTCAGCAAACATTGTAATAACTGTTACCTTGAACTCTTCTTTACATGTATTCAACAGTTCTACTGAACTGACAGTTCTCTCGGGGACCTTTTGCTCCAGCATTTGAAACATGATCTTCCGTCTATTTTTAGTTTTTATGCAAGGATAAACTTTCATTTTTTGTACAGGGATAAACTTTCAAATTTCTGCCTTTGCACATGTTCAGGTGACCAAAGAACTGGTACTGACAAGCAGTAATGCTAGATGGAACTGGGATGGTAAGGTACCAAAGGGCCACCTCCAGTGAGTATCAGGGATTCAAGTGTGCGTCTATGCTATGGGACCCAGAGTTGTGTGGTAGGAACCCCTTACCTACGCCAACTCACTGGCCTATATGTCTCATAAGTCTCTTGCCAGCTCCATCTCTAGGATATATCTGAGTGGTAGATACAGTACTGGGCATGGATTAAAGTTGAAACCATGCCACAAGCAGATGGCTGTTCACTGCTTTTCCAGTACAGAGCTTTATCCTGAGTTTACTCCTATTGTTAAGATCACGTGAAAGCATTATCTTTGTTTTGGTGGGAGGGGAGCAGGTGTTTAGGATTTCACAGTCTCAGGTTCAAACAATAGCCTCTTCCATGAGAAAGTAATCTATAGCCAGGTGATCTGGTCTAGCTTTCTAAGCCAATTGGGGCTACAGCTGTTTTAGATTGGGAGCTTCAAGATCGCTCCAGGATCATCACTTTGTACCCCTACTCCTATAGTTCTTCAATAATGCACCCTCTATTTCAGATGCTGGCTCCAGTACCCTCTTACCCAGCAAAGTGCCAGGTCTTCAAAGTCCCCAGCATGTGCTAACAACTGAAGGGGAGAGCACAGGGCACCTGTCCTTCCACCTCACAAACTGTACTGCCCCAGCACCACTGCAAACAACAGTTCATTTAAAGATTCTCCCTATCCCTTCCCTCTGGTCATTCCGCTGATACACTCTTTAGTCACCTGTTTATCCTTCAGAAGTTAGGGACTTTGTGATGCCACAATTTACTTGTGAGTATATGGGGAAGTGGGCCCTGTGTCTTCATCCTACCACCACCTTCCACTCCAGCTTGTGGAAGACCAGCTTAATCCCATAATTTCTCTAGTAGGAAAAAATATTCCAACAGAACACAAATCACAAGGAGTACAGGAAAGACTCTGGTGAGGAGGGAAAGAATTATTTTCTGACCCAGATGCCTCACCCATGCTGTCTGTGCCCTGGCAGCTGTGTAGGCTGTTACAAGAACTTAGAGCACAGAATTTTAGCTGCAGGCTCTGAGAAACCTCCAGTCATCTCAGCTGCAGAAGAGGACTTTGACTTTTGCATTTTAAGAGCTTATTTTCTCTAGCTCTGTAAAGCGCAACTACCTCTGAACAAATCAAATGTAAGCATAACTGAAGTTCAAAATGTATTCAGAAGCATTTTTTAAAAATGGTAAAACCAGCCCTGTTTTCCAACCCCTGAAGTCATTTTAAAAATCATTTAGGAATGATCTGGACTTTTGAGAGAGCAAACATATTCCCTTAAGATCCCAAAGTGAGACTGGAATTTTTCTTAGCCAAAGGAATGATGGGAATCTCTGGAGAGGAGAAATCCAAGGCTTGCATTTGTTAGAATTCTAAAGAAGCACTGGGACCTTCTTTGCCTCTCCCTCCCCATGACCTGGTTTAGGGCAAACAAGATGCTTTACCTCCATCTTATGAACTGGATTCTTGTTCTCTCCTCCAGAACCTCTTGACTCTGGTTTGCTAACAAATCAGACTTTGAGAGATGATGCTTCACCTAGGAAAGTAGTATCCACATGAAGGAAGGACTCCATGATGGCTAGGAAACCCAGCTGAGACAAGCTTATCCCACTTAAGATCCTTTGCAGGAGGACCTCCCCCT
Organism: Uropsilus gracilis; assembly: GCA_004024945.1. Taxonomy (NCBI): domain Eukaryota; kingdom Metazoa; phylum Chordata; class Mammalia; order Eulipotyphla; family Talpidae; genus Uropsilus; species Uropsilus gracilis. The sequence continues at coordinate 5,152 of PVHY01030820.1, forward strand.
TCCCAGCTCCCTGTCACCTCACATTCCCCGGACAAACTTGCAATTACCACATCTCTGGTCACATGAATGTCTTGGCCGTGAGTAGGGGCATAGTCAGTAGACATCTTCTCCTTTATGTTCTGGGAAGCTTCTTCTTCAGTCTGAAAGGAAAGTAATTTCCCTTTGAAAGCATCACTCAGTATCTGATCCCTAGTCCTTCCTCTTCTCCTTTTTCTCTCTCCTTCTTCTCCATCACAATTCATGTGCTGCATGTCTGAAACGCTCTGTGGCTCTAACTGCCAGTAATAAACTCATCTGGTGCTACCTTCCTGGGGAGTTCCAGGGAACTTGCCAAGTCTGTGGTCCTATCCTGAAATATCTTAGAACTGGGGTGCTGCATCCAAAACCCCTCATCCAGTCTGCTTGAGAAGTAGGATGGGGCTAGTGGAATCTTAGTGAATTAGACACATCTCTGGACTGGGTATTTGTCAATAAACTTGATTTTCTCACTTCCAGGCAAAAGGTAGTTCATCTCCCTGTAGGTCCTGATCCCTCTCTGGAAGGCCCTAAGTCACAGAGGAATCATACTCACTTTTTTCAACCAGTGCTGGACTACAGACAGAGCCTCACTTTCCACAACTTCAATATCCTGCAACAAATTGGTAAATTGATAACCTCATAGTACTTGGGACCCAGCCTCTCCCATTCTTATCCAGAGTTACATATTATAAGATCTTCTTTCTGAAAGTGCATGGGGTGGGGGTGGGGGGTCAGAAGGGAAAAGATAGCTGAGAAACACTTCCACGAGGCTACCAGCCACTCTACCTACCGAACTGGTTCTCGGTGGGAAGGGGAACCCTGCACCTTTCCGGGTGAGAATATACACAATCCATGTTGTAACTATCATCTTTGGACTTCTGCCAGGCCTCCTTCTTGGCTCCCTCCTTCCATTGAAGCTGCCTGAGTATACCTCTGGAATAAGGAGGTCATTGAAGGGCAGGCCCCAGCTGATTGGCTGGTCAGTGATGATGTGACAATGACCTCCCTTACTCTTCAGGCTCCTCCCTTCACCATAGGCTTCCCTGTGGCCAAAACTCAGAAATGGAGCAGTGAGGGGAATAAACTAACTGGCCAAAGTGAGCTTGAAGGAGACATGGCAGACATTATCCTGTCACAGAGAAGCTTCAGAGCGTGGGAGGAGTTGGTGGTCCAGTCTTGAGCAATGATAAAGCAGAAAGTAATTTTACAAACCAAAAGAATCAATTTGTAACAAAATGGCCTGAACCGTCTAGACCTTCAATCAAATAATGCCAAGAGCATTCCTTACTCTCACATATGGGGAGAAAAAGAAATTGTCCACCCTTAAAACATGAAAGATGGAGGAGCAAAACTCTCAACAAGGATGTTTTCACTGTTTGTTTACCTTGTTTACATAGAGATTAAAATCATAAGAAAAAAATGATACAGGGTTAAAACATAGAAGTGCCAACCTGGTTACATCAAGTCATCCGTGGTGGACAACCCAGGTGGAAGGACCGTAAAGTGGAAGAAAAAGGGGATTGTGTTGTGATTTCAGAGCTGGATATGAAAATTGATGGGTGCTTGGAGAGCCATTCTTACACAAAGACTTCACCAGGAATTGAAGAAAGTTCTAAATATCCTAAAGGGCCCTAAGCAAATGATGTTCAGCTGCTCTTTATTTTATTTTTTTACTTATCTAAAATGTTTTCTTACATTGTTGTTAATTTTTGTACAGTATTTGACTTCTCCCCACTTGTCTATTTCACTTAGTATTTTTAGTAACTTCTCTAACCCTATGCATACTTCCTTCAGGAAGTCTTCCTTGATTTCTTTTATTTACAGCTGCTCTTAAAGGCAGTTGTAGTTTAACCCTGACACTATCCTCAAGGACTCAGAAACCAGAATTATAATCCTGTCTCTACCACAGCCGTGTTATATGTTCCTGACTCAATCATTAGTCTCTCAGGTCCTAATTTGTCTTCAAATTGAAAAGAATAATATCCCTAATTTTCCTCCAACTCTAATATTCTAGTTCCATCCATGTAGCTGCAAATGACAAAAGGTTGTCTTCTTTGATTGATGAATAATATTCCATTGTGTAGACATACCACATCTTTTCAGCCACTCATTAGTTTTGGGGCATTTGGGTTGTTTCCTTATTTTGGCAATTATAAATAGTGCTGTAATAAATATGCATTCACAAGTGCATGGATTAGTGTTTTTGTATCCTTTGGGTAGATTCCCAGTAGTGGGAATGATGGGTTAAATTACTTTCAATAGAGGGGCTTCCACATACCGTTCCATAGTGGCTGGACCAGTTTGTACTCCTACCAGCAGTGTAAGAGTGTTCCTTTATCACCACATCTACGCCAGCACTTGTTGTTACCCATTGTTGTTGTTCTTTTTTGATATGGGCCATTCTTACTGGTGTAAGATGGTATCTCAGTGCGGTTTTGATTTGCATTTCCCTGATTATTAGTGATGTGCAGCATTTTTTCATATGCCTATTGGCCATCTGTGTTTCCTCTTTGGAGAAGTGTCTTTTTAGTTCTTATCCCCATTTTTAACTCAGCTTTTTGTTTTTTGTTAAGTTGTGTGAGTTCTTTGTGGATTTTGTTATCAGACCCTTATCATGTGTATGGAGGGCAAAAATTTCTCCTAGTCTTTTTGCCCTCCAGACGAGTGATAAAGGTCTGATAACAAAGATAACAAAGATCCACAAAGAGTTCACACAACTCAAGAAAAACAAAGCAAAAAACCCAGTCAAAAAATGGGGAGAAGAATTTAAAAGACACTTCACCAAAGAGGAAATATGGATGGTCAATCGGCATATAAAAGAATGCTCCACATCATTAATAATCAGGGAATGCAAATCAAAACCACACTAAGATACCATCTTACACCAGTAAGAATGGCCCATATAAAAAAAAAAAACTGGCAACAACAAGTGTTGGCATGGATATGGAGAAAAAGGAACTCTCTTACACAGCTGGAGGGAATGTAAACTGCTCCAGCCACTATGGAAGACTGTGCAGAGGACCCTCAAACAATTGAAAGTGGAATTACCATTTGACCCAGCAATCCTACTACTGGGGATCTACCCAGAAGACATGAAAACACTACTTAAAAAGGACACCATATATGCATGTTTATTGCAGATCTGTTTACAATAGCCAAGGTATGGTAACAACTCAAATGCCCAAAAACCGACGAATGGCTAAAAAAAAAAATGTGGTATTTTTCCACAATGGAATATTATGCATCAATCAAGGAGGGCACACATATGTCATTTGCAGATACATGGTTGGAGCTAGAAGGATTCATATTAGCAGACATAAGCCAGAAAGAAAAAGAGAAATATGAAGGATATAGGAAAAAACGAACAAACAAATAAGAAAAATTAGAAACAACTGAACCATAGACAGAGAGAGGAGGAAGAGGAAAAATACAGGAGAGGTGGAGGACACATAAAATTAAGAAAGATGGTTAATGGGTGTTAAGGAAATGGGAGAACCCCAGGGGACACAATGATGTAAAAAAATATATATATAATTTTTTTAAAATCCATCACTAGAGCTAGAACTGAACACTTAAAACTTGTTCATTTTATAATACGTGCAGTATATTTCAATAAAACTTGAAAATATTTTCCCATTCCAAACCAAACAACCTGGAATTTCCTAATTAGCACAGTAATAAACCACTTATAACCCCCTACCCCTTCCCTGAGAGATGGTTGTACCTGGGAAGTCTATTCTTTTGTTTTGACCTACATTCTTTTCATCTGTAAATATCCTGTATGCATACACTATCTAATATCTTGGTTGCTCTACAATTTATGACCTTTTTTTTTGAGACTAGGTCTCACTATTTTTGCCCATGGAAATGCAGGCTCACGTTGTCCAGGGTACTACAGACTCAAGCAATCCCCAGCCTCAGCTTCCCAGGTAGCTGGGATTACAGGCATGTGCCACCACACCCAGCTATTTTTTGGGACTAGGTCTCACTGTGTTGCCCTGAGTGGGACTAGAACATGATCCCTAGCCCCAGCCGCTTCATAGGCTGAAGCTTACAGGCACGAGCCACCATGCCCAGCTGACTCCTTTAATAATAATAATAATAATAATAATAATAATAATAAAAGTTTTCTCCCAGTTGGTTGAGTTTCTTTTTGTTTTGTTTATTGTCTCTTTTGCTGTACAAATGGTTTTAGTTTGATGTAGTCCTATCTGTTTGTTTTCCTTCATTTTTTTGCCAACTGTAGATATGTCCAGAAATGGATTTCTGAAGTGTAATTCATGAAGGGTTTTGCCCAGGTTTTCCTTCATGTACTTTATTGTTTCAAGTCTTTTATCCATTTTGAGCTGATTTTTGTACAAGGTGTGAGGAAATTGTCCTGGTCCATTTTTTTGCATGTCTTGATCATGTTTTCCCAACACCATTTATTGAAGAGGCTGTCTTTATTCCGATGTATGTTTTTTTGCTCCTTTGCCAAAGATTAGTTGCCCATATATGTGTGATTTTATTTCCGGGCTCTCAATTCTGATTCATTGGTCTGATAGTCTGTTTTTATACCAGTACCATGCTGTTTTAATTACTATGGCTTTGCCGTATAATTTGAAATCTGGGATTGTAATACCCTATTTTCTCTCTCTCTCTCTCTCTCTCTCACACACACTCACACACTCACTCATTGGTGAGAAGGATGTTTGATATTTGAGATCTTTCATTATTCCAGATGAATTTCAGTAATTTTTGTTCTATTTCTTTAAAAAATGTTCTATTTCTTTTTAAAAATTTTATTGTTATTGCATTGAATCTGTAGATTGCTTTTGGCAGACTAGTCATTTTGATGATGATTCTTCCAATCCATGAGCAGGGAATGTCTTTCCATATTTTTATGTCTTCTTCGATTTCTTCTAAGAATGTTCTGTTGTTTTCTTAGTATAGATTCTTCACATCTTTTGTTAGGTTTATTCCCAGATATTTGATTTTCAGTGGTGAATGGTGAATGGAGTAGGTTTTCTTTTTATTTCTTCTTCTTCTGACTGAGTTTTTGCATATAAGGAGGCCACTGATTTCTGTGTGTTGATTTTGTAACCAGCTACTTTGTTGAATTGGTTTATTATTTCAATTAGCTTTTCTGTGGATTTTTTGGGGTTTTCTACATAGAGTATCATGTCATCTGCATATAGTGATAGTTTCATTTCTTCTTTCCCTATATGTATTCCTTTTATGTCTTTCTCTTGCCTTATCACCCTGGCTAGAACTTCCAGAACTATGTTGAAAAGCAATGGTGAGAGTGGGCATCCTTGTCTGGTTCCAGATTTTAATTGAAATGGTTTCAGGTTTTTCCCCATTAAGGATGACATTTGCTGTGGTTTTATCATTATGGCTTTTATTATGTTGAGAAATATTCCCTTTATTGCTATTTTTTCTGAGGTTTTCATCACGAATGGATGTTGAATTTTATCGAATGGCTTTTCTGCATCTATTGATATGATCATATGGTTTTTGTTGTTTCTCCCCCCCTACATTTTATTCATTTTTTAAAATAATTTCTTCCATAGATAAATGGTTGCTGGAATGCTTTCCCTCCCCTCCCCCCCAACCCCTATGGTCTGTCCGTTCACTCAGACTTCTCTCTTGTTTGTTGATTTATGTTCAGTCCATAGGTCTCTCTTCCTTTTCTGTGGTTGTGTCTATTTGACAGGTGAGGGACTATGTTCCTGGTACACAACATTCTGCACGTGAAGAATTGTAATCTTAGTTTTGCATTGGGCAGCCTGACCATGATTGTTTGAGGTTTATTGCTGGCTGCCCATTCAAGTCTATTCTCCCTATATATTTGATGCATATATCTGATGCCTCTCTTCACCCCATAGCTCTGCCTTCTAGCTTGGGGGGCCTTGCTTCCAGTCATTCTCTGTAATGAGGTTTCTTAGTGAGGGTAGGCATCCACCAATGGCCTTTGTGAATCATCTCCACTCTCTCCCTTTGCAGATTTATTGTGGAGCCAGTTCCCCAACTCTGTGGACCGCCTCTCCCACAGTATGGAGAGGGGCTCCTTGTTTTCTTGCGTGGCATATCCCAAAATGGAGTCTTGGTTCATCCATTCCTGATGAGTTTGTAGGTGCATTTCTGTGATAGGTCTTCACCGTGGTGTTTCCCCAGTCCATTATGTTCTATGATGATCCTTCTGCATCCTGCCCAGTTGTATTGTCAGGATCCTTATCTGGTCTCTTACACATTCTATGTCTCTGTTTGCAATGTTTGCATTTTTCTTATTCCTCCTGAGGACTAAGGACTAAGTGAAGTGAGAGTGAAATGGCAAGACCTTTGCCCCACCCACCCCCTACCCGCCACCCCATATTCCCTGACCATAAGTGGATCTTACCTTGCCCACACATAGGGCCAATTGGTGTCTCCCAGGACAGCCCCCGAGACCCTCTTACCAGCCAGCTTGATGGCAGAGGGTGCTCAGTGGGTATACAATGGGTACAGCTGCCAGGCAGAGGCCGACAGGCAGTTGCGGGCACATGTGGATCAGGGCACACGCAGCCCCACAGGCCAAACTGGCTGGAGCTTCCCAAACCAGCATCTCCCACAGTGGAGACACAAGCATAAGGAGTCCGGTGCCCATGGGGTGGAACATCCACTTGCTGAGGCAATGGCAACTCCCATGTGAGCCTCCGAAGGCCTGTTGTTGTCCCACACCAGGGCCAGTCCAGGTCTCCTGGTTTTAGCTTTTCTCTTTGTTGATGTGGTGGATTATGTTCACTGATTTCAGGATGTTGAACCATCCTTGTGCCCCTGGGATGTATTTTACTGTTATTAAGTGGTGAGAAAACTGCATAGATTTGTTCTTGGTATACATTTTTTTAAATGTATAAAGTAATACATTACAGTTGTAATGGTACAGTTCCTATACCATTTTAATCTTGATTGCTTTTAATAATTGAGTTTATGAGATACCTTTGATAATCTATTTCTCAGGTTTTAGAAAATACACAGTAAAGTTATGGATTCAACTTTTTAAAAAGTATCAAGCTGGTTTGAAAAGAGGATGCAACATTCACATTCCTACCAAAAATTTATAGACGGTTCAAGTTTTTCCACGCAGCCACCACTCAAGTGTTGATTTTTTAGCGTAGGCACATAAGACGTTTCTTTTAAATTTTAGACTAGTGCTAATATTCACATTTATGCCAGAATTAAGTATTTCTTCGAAATGACAGGGCCCTCCACTTTGGACCTGAGTTGCAAGACCAGGTACTACTGGTGCTTCTGACTGACTCCTGGCTAGAGATTAGAGATTCATAGGCCACCCCCCCAAGTTTGGTTAATTTGCTAGAATAACTCAGAACTCAAGAAACCAAGTTACTCACTGGATCATTGACTTGTTGCAAAGGATGTAAATTTGCAACAAGAGTCAGGTGGAGAAAGGTGCCTGGCACAGAGCTTCTATGACTTTTCCAGGTGCACCCTTCTCCCTAAACCCCCACATGTTCACCAACTGCTGAGTTTTGTGAACTACTGAGTTTTGTGAATCCCTGTTTTGGGGGGCTTTGATGAGTCTTCGTAACTTGGAACGGTTGATTAAATTGTTGACCACTGTGCAACTGAATTCACCTTAAGCCTCTCCGTTCCAGAAGTCACGATATTGTTTTGGGCAGCCAAAACAGAGATGCTTTGGAAAACTTCCTCTCATTCACATAGGGATAGGAACAATAGCAAGACACCCATTTAAAAAGTCATTTGCTGGGTCGAATGGTAAGTCCACATTCAATTGTTTGAGGGTCCTCCACACAGTCTTCCATAGTGGCTGGACCAGTTTGCACTCCCACCAGCAGTGTAAGAGAGTTCCTTTTTCTCCACATCCGCGCCAACATTTGTTGTCTGTTTTATTTATGTGGGCCATTCTTACAGGTGTAAGATGGTATCTCAGTGTGGTTT
>PVHY01030821.1:0-13120 GCA_004024945.1 Uropsilus gracilis
GGCCAGTCCCGGGGCCGCCCATCCGGCCGCCGCCCGTCCAGGCCCCGGAGCCCGCCATGGCGTTCCTGCCCCCGGCCGTGTCCCGGGGCGTCCACCCTCTCCCACCCCCCAGCCCGGGCGCCCCCTGGCTGGCCCTCCAGGCCCCCGCCTCACCCGGGCTCCTCCCGCCGGCCTCTGCCCGGCTGTCCCTCATCAGCCCAGCTACTCCTTCACCAGCCGAACCGGGTCCGAGGCTGCCCGCGGGAACGTCCTGCACTTTGAGGCGCAGCGTGAGAACCCCCAGCTCCGAGCGCCTATCAGGGTCCGCGGCGTGGGCACCTCCTCCCCCTCAAGCCCTGCGCCACTGTCCGAGGACGGACGGACGGACGGACGGACGGACGGACGGACGGACGGACGGACGGACGGACGGACGGGCCCCATCACCCCGGCCGCCCTGCCCAGCTGGGAGCCACAGGCCCGCACCGGCTCTTCTGGGTCGGCCGCGGCAGCTGACCACAACCACCGTCCAGGGCACAAATGAGATCCCCGGACAGGAGGGGTCAGTGGTCAGTTCCCTGTCGGATTTCCCAGGCAGCGCTTACGTAACCTACGCACACAGCTCCCCACCCCAGGAGGGGGCTGAGCCCCCAGGCGGGCAGTGAGCCCCTCAGGACACAGACGTGACGCCCGGGTGGCAGTGAGCCCCGGAGGACTGGACGCTCCCCTGGCCCTGACAACCACGGGCTCCAGCCTGGCGCTGGCTGACGCGGCTCCCTGCCCGCTGCCCGCCCCAGAGCACGCAGCTCTCGCTGACCTGGCCCCCCCGTGCTGACCCTGCGAGGGCACCTCCCCGGCTGCTCCCGCGTCCAGCACCAGCGTCTGTCTCCAGGGCCCACTGGGCGGTGGCCACCAGGTCTCCAAGCCCGCAAGCCTGGACCAGGCTCTCCACCATCCTGAGAGCTCCGCCCTCCCTCTCCGTCCACGTGCCCACTCCCGCCCACCCTCGAGGGTCCCTGCCCATGCCCGCCTCCCGGCCTGGCCTGGGCCTCTGAGGGTTCCTGCGCCCTCCTGCGTGCTCCTGGCCTGGCCGGGCCTGTCACCATAGGCGTCCCCCACCCTCGCCACCCCACTCCGCACCAGCCACTGTGACCAGAATCTCTTTTTGAGGCACTTTCTCCCCTGGGCGTGTTTCTGCTTAAAAGGCAAAGAGCAACCCCAACACCCACCGGGGGGTGACCCGGGGAGGCCAGACCCCCAGGGTCACCCATCTGACACGACACCCAGCCTCGCCTCCATCGCAGACCTCCACTCGGGACCCCCAGGCCCCCTACTCAGCCCCCCAAACGGCCTCTCGTCCCGCCAGGCCTGCTCCACGCCCCCTCCTGTCTCCACGGGGGTCACCCGCTGTGGGGGTCCCGGGAACCTGGGTGGGTGCAGCCAGCCGGGCACGGGGGCAGCTCCTCGGGGGCCAGCCAGGCTGCCCGCCTTCTCAGCAGCTTGTGGCAGGCGCCACGGCCGCTGGCCCAGGCACCCAGCCTGCGGGCCCCACCCTGGCCGAGCCAGGCCGCCCGGGCACCCTGGAGCCCCGGCCGCCGCAAAAGGCCCCTGCACACCCGCACCTCCTCGGGCACATCTAATTGCCTCTCCTGCTGACGCCTCGGCCCCAGCGGCTCCGTCCTGGACTGTGAAGTCATTCGAGCTCTTTTGGGAAGCAGGCGGGATGTAAACACATCACACCAGAATCAGCGGCTCATCTTCCGGCCACTCCCGTTGCGTGCGGTGGACGGAGAGTCCTGACAAGCATTTCTCAGAGGATGGCCTGCTGTCCGGACAAAGCACATCATTCCTACATCCAAGTCCAGGGCCTTAAAAGACGAGTCTTAATAACTCCAGCAGCCGACTAATGGCCAGGCTAGGAGCCCTGAGCTCCTGTGGGAGAGAAGAAGCCATCTCGCCCAGAGACTATTCCACCACGCGGATGAAACATGGCAGCGGGTGTCTCTCCCCGGCCGGCAGGGTGCAGGGGCAAGGCTGGAGAAGGGGGCGGAGGACCTACTTTAAAGACAACCACGATCTTTTTCCCAAGTGTTTCAGCTTGCTCTAGGTAAGCTTCAGGAAAAAAACATCACCACGGATGACGCTATTTATCACATTATTATCATAATATTTACCATATTACCATCAGACATCTCACATTGAAAAAAATAGCAGTGTCTGAGATGATACCCGTCCTCAAATTCCGCTACCTTCTTATGGTGCGATTCATTGACCGTAGCGTCAAGCTTCCTGTGTACCTGCTCGGTACAGCCCGCAAGCGAGGGACAGCTCCCGCCCACCCACAAGAGGACACTGGCTCTGGGAGAGGTTAACTGAGGTCATCCTTAAATAAGCTAGAAGGGTCAGCATGGTATGAGAGTCCATATAAATATCATTTTAAATGACCACCCTTGAAATACTTAGGCATGAATCTAGCAGATCTCTATGAGGAGGACCATCTAGCTGAGAAATCCTCGTGTGAGAAACCAGAGAATCAGTTAACTGGAGAGGTGGTCCATGTTCATGGATAGGAAGACTCGCTGTGGCCAAGTTCTTCTCAGCCTGATCTGCAGCGTCCAGGTAACACCAGAGTCCCAGCACGTCACTCCACAGCCGTCAACGCCTGGGTCTACAGTGTAGCTAGGAAGGCAGCTGACCCCAGAGAGCCAGCGCAACGCGGCAGAGGAACACATTTGGAGCAGCAGCTATGGACCCATAACGACATGTGGCGTTGGCAAAGGACCAGACAAGGAGATTAGAGGCACGGTCAATACAGCCCAGAAATAGACCCACATAAATAGTGATCCTCGGAACATGCTCAACTGGCCTTTGACTGCGGGGCGCCGAAAATAGATAAGAGGGATGCCTTCGATAAAAGAACACTTTTATCTATTCTTGCCCATCTCTGGCAACCTAAAGACGGTTCCAGCAAGTTCTCTTATCAGTAACAGCAGCCCCCTAACCTCTTAGGATTGCCCTACTGGAGAGACACGTCTCTGAGAGATAAAGGTGTTTACCCCACAGGTGACTTCCTGCTGGATAATAAGCCCCATCCTCCTACCCCACGTGGTACATAACATGGGATCCTGGTTTTTCCTTCCCTACTACCGCATTGTGACTATTCCTTGACCAGGGTGTTTAAGGGGCCCGGAACCTCTAATAAACGGCTCAGTACGTGCTCACTGAATCCCAGTCTACGACTCTGTCTCGGACCGTCTCGCTCTTTCCTGTCAATTCTTCTGTTTCCCACCCACAGCCTCCAACATTTGACAAAAGAACAAAGACAACGGGGGAGACGGGGAGGGGCAAAGGAGTCTCTTCAACCAGTGGTGCTGAGACAAATGGACATTCACATGTGAATGAATGAATGAATGCATGAATGAATGAATGAATGAATGCATGAATGAATGAATGAATCAACTTGGATGCAAATCTGACACCATTCACAGAAACTAACACGAAAGTCATCGATCTCAAACTATGAATCTCCCCGGCAGGCAACACAGGAGAAAGCCCGCATGGCCTGGGAGATGGTGACGACTTTCCAGATACAATACCAGGGGGTGAGCATGAAGGAGCTTCCCGATGACTTGGGCTTAAAAACCCTTTGCTCTGCAAAGGCAGAGACAAGATGAGATGAGAATATTCGCAAAACGCACGTAAAAGGTAAGCCCCCTCCCCAACACAGGCAAAGAACTGGGAGGACTTAACAATCAGCCAGCAGGACCCGCAGCACGCTGGTAACTGAAGTCAGACGGGTGCAGTTCCATGGGCCGGAGGACAAGGGCCACGTCTTACCCGACACAGCAGAAGGAACATGGCTCCGGCTCAACGTGAAGGCTGCTTGCAGACATACATCTGCATATCCAGCCACGCGTGGCAGGCAGCAAGATGAGCGATGAAAACACTAACGCACAGATATGTCTGCACCTGTGTCCACGCAGCACCACGTACAACAGCCGGGCCGTGGAAACAGCTGGAGTGCCTGAGGAAGAGGACTGGATCAGGGGAGGGAGGGGGGGAGGGGAGAAGGAATACTACGCAGCTGCGAAAAGGGCGGCCTCTTGCCTTTCATGACAACACAGCTGGAAGTGCAAGGACCAATGGGGAGCCAAACAAGGCAGAGGCAGGAAGGCAGCTGGCAGGCGGCTGAGCTCATAGGAACCACGGAGGAACAGGACACGAGGCCGGATGAAAACAAGCAACAAACCTTCGCCATCTGACGAGAACGGGGGAGATGAGCGATGGGCTCAGGGTGGGAGTGGGGGATCGGGGGCCACGGAGGGTCGCTGCGGTGCGAACACACGTGTGCAGACACCCGAACCCACACCCCCCCAAGTACACGGATGTGAGTGAAGGGTGAGCATGAGCATGGGTGGCACACGTGGCCACGAGCGTGTCAGCGCCCAGAGCAGCCTCAGCTCACGTGGGCGTGCCAGGGACGAGCGTGTACTCGTGGCTGGTGGGCTGCCTACTAGGGCGGCCTCTCTGGGGGCAGTTCAGTGGCTTCTGATGACACAGACACGTGTCCTGGGCGGTCCCACAGCCAGCGCCCCGCGCCTCTAACCACAGGAGAGAGCACGACCGACCCCCCCCCCCAGCCTGTAGCTCCTACGGCAACCACACGGCACCCACAGTGCCAGGAGGCCTCTCGGGGACACATGGGACACACGGATGACCAGAAGTCACTGGGTCACTGGGTGCTGAAGGGAAAGGGTGAGGCTGCCAGAGCCGCAGAGGAGCCTGAGAGGCGTGGACACGGGGTGGATCGAGCCGGTCAGCTGTGCGCCAGAAGGGCCCCGGTGCCGAATGCCTCCAGCGTCCCTGCAGGCCCCGGGTGCAGTGGTGAGGGGCTGAGGGGGGCATGCTCCGGGCTCAGCGCCGGCCGGAGCCCATGGCCAGGTGCCTTCTGGCTCAGCCGCTCCGCCCCGGGCGGCCGGGGGCCCCTCCATCCAGGCGGCCAGGAGGGCCAGTGGAGCAGGAGCCGGAGCGGGAGCCGGAATGGGGGGGAAGCGTTCACCCCGCCGGGGAGTCCAGAGCCTGAGCTGCACTCCGGGCCCCACGCTCGGCACGGTGCACACACGAGGACTGCCCCCGAGGCGGGCGTGGGGAAGACGAGGCTCAGACAGGCCTCTCCGGCCACACGCGGGGGGAACCCAGCCCGGGCACGTCCGCCCGTTTCCCACGGGACACGCGTCCTGCCGGGACGCTGCAGGGACACGGGTGGTGCTCACCCCAGCGCCCCCTTCACAAACTGGAACCCCAAGTGCTGGGGCCATCGCCGGCCAGCGGACTCAGGGTCCTTCTGCCCGTCCTCACGGCCGTCCACGCACACGTGTGGGCACGCACACGCACACATACGTGCACAGGTGCACACACGTGCCCTTCCTCCCAGGCGCCGCTCCCAGCAGAAGCCCGAGGGGGGAGCGAGGAGGGGGAAGGAGACCACGGCGGATGCGGGCGCAGATCTCAGGGCGAGGCTGGGCAGCAGCTCTGCCATCAGGCACCCACCCCCCCCGAACCCCCACCCCGTGAGCCGCCCGGAAACAGCAGCAACGCCCCGCGTCTCTCTGGGGACGAGGAACTCAAGCTCAGGTCTCGGCGCTCAGGCCTCTCCCCGTCCCAGACGAAGCCGCCCAAGGCGCTAATGGACGCGGGGACTGGCCGGTCGCTCCTTAGCGGCGGTCGCCTCGGCGAGCGGTGGCCCTGCCCCGCGGAGAGCCGGGCAAGCCGGGAGTGACCGCGCCATCTGCACACAACAAGCTCCGCGTTCGCGGAGGCCTGCCCGGGCCGCAGGGCCAGGCCTGGCACGGCCGTCCACGGAGCGTCCGGCGTGGCCGCTCCGGGCTTGCGCATCTGCTCGGCGCAAATGCAAGGCTGGGGCCGGGAGCGGACGGCGGCTGCCCCTTGGGAACGGGAACTGGGAAGCTCGGACGCTGTCACGTGTCCGGCGGGGGTGCAGGGAGGGGTGGGGGACCCCCACCTCACTCGGGGTTCGCCTGCAGCCTCGCTGCGGCCTCTGACTCCCAGCGCGCCCACGACCGAGCTCCTCTCCGCCAGCCCCGCTCCCTGGCCACGCTCCTCACGACCATGAACTGACCATGAACTGACCGCCGCTTGGAGGCCACGTCCAAGGCCACTGGGCTCCGGGCGCCGATGTCCAGTGGGAGGTTCTGCTCCTCAGATGCGGACAGCGTGAGCCTGCAAAGGCCTTCGGGTCGTTTCAAATGGACACCGGAGAGGCCGTCGCCCAGAAACACCAGGCGAGGTGGTGGGACCCCACCCCCCAGCTGCCCGACGCCTCCCTAGACCCGAGAATGAGCCCCGCCCCCCCGGGCCCCACATTCTCTTCCGTCCTGGACAATAGCCCTCCAGCTGCCACGCGTGACGCTGAGAAGCAGACTCACGGGAGACATCGTGCGGCCCGCGTCTGACCAGCGGGAGCTCCTCAGCCCGCTTTCGGGGTGCAGCACCCCACTCACCCGCACGCTCTGTCCCGGTTCCGCAGACACGCCTCCGCCCCGTGCACGTCCCCACGGCCGGAGCACGACAGTTCCCGCCCGGGGCAACACAGCGAGACCCGGTCTCAAAAAATAGCTGGGCGTGGTGGCACGCGCCTGTCATCCCAGCTGCCTGGGAGGCTGAGGCTGGGGGTCGCTGGAGTCCGTGGATTGGGACTGGCCAGGACAACAAAGCAAGACCTAGTCTTGAAAATGAAGAAGATGGTGAGGATGATGACCATAACGACGATCATGACCACAACCATGACGACATCGACCACCACCACCACGATGACCACCACGCGGACGACGATGACCACCACCACAACGACGACCACCACGACCACGATGACCACAACCATGACCACGACGACGATGACAACCACCACCACGATGACCACCACGCGGACAACAACGACCACCACCACGACGACAACCACCACCACCACGACAACGAAGACCACGATGACGACGATGACCACAACCACGATGACCACAACCATGACCACGACGACAACCACCACCACCACGATGACCACCACCACGATGACGACCACCACCACAATGACCACCATGCCGACAACGAATGAAGACCATGATGATGATGATGACGACCATGACCATGATGACGACAACGACCACCACCACGATGACCACCATGCCAATGATGACGACCACCACCACGATGACCACCACCACGATGATGACCACCACCACCACAACCACCACCACCACGACGACCACCACCACCACCACGACAACGAAGACCACGATGACAATGACCACGACCATGATGACCACAACCATGACCACGACGACGACGACAACCACCACCACCATGATGACCACCACCACGATGACGACCACCACCACCACAATGACCACCACACCGACGACAACAATGAAGACCACGATGATGACGATGACCATGACCATGATGACAACAACGACCACCACCACCATGATGACCACCACGCCGATGATGACGACCACCACCACGATGATGACCACCACCACGACAACCACCACCACGACGACAACCACCACCACAATGACCACCACGCCAATGACGACTATGAAGACCACGATGATGACGATGACCACGACCATGATGACGACAACGAACACCACCACCACGATGACCACCACGCCAATGACGACAGCCACCACCACGATGATGATGACCACGACCATGATGATGACAATGACCACCACCACGACAATGACGATGACCACGACCATGACGATGACAATGACCACCACCACCACCATGACCACCATGCCGATGACGACAACCACCACCACGATGATGATGATGACCACGACCATGATGACAACGACCACCACCACCACGATGACCACCACGCCGATGACGACAACCACCACCACGATGATGACGATGACCACGACCATGATGATGACAACGACCACCACCACGATGATGACGATGACCATGACCATGATGATGACAATGACCACCACCACCACCACGATGACCACCACGCCGATGATGACGACCACCACCACGATGATGATGATGACCACGACCATGACAACGACAACGACCACCACCACCACGATGACCACCACGCTGATGACGACGACCACCACCACGATGATGACGATGACGATGACAACGACCACCACCACGATGACCACCACGCCGATGACAACGACCACCACCACGATGATGACGATGACCACGACCATGACGATGACAACCACCACCACCACCACGACAACAAAGACCACGATGACGACGATGACCACGACCACGATGACCACGACCACTATGGCGACGTACGGCCGGCGACGGCTCAGTGCCTGTGGGAGCTGCAGGTCAAGCGCTGAGCGACTGGGCGCTTCACCCGAGCGCCCGCTGCACACGCACGTGGCTGCGGGTGGCTGAGACGCGGAGCCGGACGCTGAGACACGCGGTGCAGGTGAGGAGCTCGGAACCGGGGCGTTGGGCGCGGAGAAACCCCCGTCGTGATGGGGGGGAGTCGGGGGGCGCGCTCGACGGAAACGCCGGTGTCAGACCCTCGGCAGCTCTGGAAACGCTCCACCGCTCCCAGCGGTCACTAGGTCTCCGCCGCACCCCACGTGTTCTGCCCCTCCCCTCCCCCCCGCACCTGGGCGGCAAGCACAGGAGGCCAGGAGGCGTGTCCAGGCGGCTGGAGGCCGCCCATCCCCCGCCTTTTGGGGCGGAAGCCGCAGCAGACAAAACCTGGGCGCGAGTCCATCACCCCTGGACGCACGTGGCTGCCCGGAAGCCGCGGCTCAGGCCCGCATGTCCCCGGGACGGGCTCAGACGGTGCGGCTGCCGTGACGCTGTGGGGACACCCCAGGGGGGCCCGGTGGCCGGAGACACCTGCAGGCCGCGGGGACGCTAGTGGCAGCTGCGTCCAGGGCTGCGTCCCAGCGGTCACAGGCGCCTCCTCCCCCAGACGCTCCGGCGGCCGGAGTGAGGGGGAGCCGGGCCGGGGCTGGGGGGCGGAGGTGGGTGGGGACGGAGAGCCGGTCAGGGCTGGGGAGCGGAGGTGGGTGGGGACGGAGAGCCGGTCAGGGCTGGGGAGCGGAGGTGGGTGGACGGAGAGCCGGTCAGGGCTTTGAGCAGAGCGGCCCAAGGCGGGTCCTCGAGGTCCCGCTGCCCCCCCTTCCCGCCTTCCGAGCGGCCACAGGGCCCAGCCCAGGCCTCTGGGGAGCCAGCCGGCCGCCCCCACGTCCTCTCTCTGCCCTCCGGTGAACCAGCCCCCGCGGGCCAGCAGGAGACCCCAGGGCGGGGCCCCCCCTCCAGCCCCAAGCACCCAGCGGAGGCAGAGCTGACCCCCAGGGCCGGCCACCCGCCACCGGCCACCGGCCGCTCCCCCTTCCTGCCCCGCCCACCGCCTTCCACCAGCACCGGCTTCAAAGTCAGCGTCGAGGAACCCCCAGACGTGACGTCACGGCCGTAGCTCCCGCCAGCGGCGCGGTGACTGCGGCCCCAGAAGCCCGGGCTCCGGCCTGCGCCCCTCCCACCCTGGCTGGTCTCGTGTCCGCCTCCAGCTCGTCTGACTCAGCTGGGGCTCCCCTGTTCACGGAGCGGGGGGCAGGGGGCACCCCCCAGCGCCACAGATCAAAGCCCCGCGTCAGCCCAGGCCGGAGCAGACCCAGGCCCGGCCCGGCCCCCCACCTCCGCGGCAGGCGCGCCCCAAGCCCCGCAGCCGCCCCTGCCGGGCCCGCGGGCCGCAGCCTGGGGGGGGAGGTGCCCGCGGGTGTCCGACTCAGGAAAGGGGCGCGCGGCTGGTCGCTGGGCTTGCAGAGCCCGGGGCCTCGGGGGGCCCGGGGTCCCCCAGCATCCCCCCCGCGGGGCGCCCGGAGCGTGGCGCGCACAGGCAGCGGCCATCCGCGCGGCCAGGGCGCAGGGTGGGAACGCGGCTGCAGGCTGGGGGGCAGCGTGTCCCCGGAGGGGCCGCGGGGTCCCCCGGGCCCGGGGCTGTGAGAACCCCACGTAAGGGGCTCCGGAGACGCTCCGGGAGAAGGCGGCTCCTCCCCCGGACGTAGCCGGGCCGTGCGGACACAGCCAGCAGGGCAGGCGCGCGCGGTGCTGGTGACGTCACGGCCCCGCCCGCACGCGGTGCTGGTGACGTCACGGCTCCACCCCCCATGGCGCTGCTCTGCGTGTTGGTGCTGGTGACGTCACGGCTCCGCCCCCCATGGCGCTGCTCTGCGTGTCGGTGCTGGTGACGTCATGGCTCCACCCCCCATGGCACTGCTCTGCGTGTCGGTGCTGGTGACGTCACAGCCCCGCCCCCCATGGCGCTGCTCTGCCTGAGCGGTGTGGTGACGTCACGGCTCCGCCCCCCCCATGGCGCTGCTCTGCCTGAGCGGTGTGGTGACGTCACGGCTCTGCCCCCCCATGGCGCAGAGCAATGTGGTGACATCATGGCCCCGCCCCGCCATGGCGCAGCTCTGCGCGCACGGTGCTGGTGACGTCACGACTCCACCCCCCATGGAGCAGCTCTGCGCGTGCGGTGCTGGTGACGTCACGGCCCCGCCCCCCCATGGCGCGGCTTTGCGTGCACGGTGCTGGTGACGTCATGGCTCCGCCCCCCCATGGCGCTGCTCTGCGCGCACAGTGCTGGTGACGTCACGGCCCCGCCCAGCCATGGCGCGGCTCTGTGCGCACGGTGCTGGTGACGTCACGGCTCCGCCCCCCCATGGCGCGGCTCTGCGCCTGCAGTGCTGGTGACGTCACGGCTCCGCCCCCCCATGGCGCAGCTCTGCGCGCACGGTGCTGGTGACGTCACGACTCCACCCCCCATGGAGCAGCTCTGCGCGTGCGGTGCTGGTGACGTCACGGCCCCGCCCCCCCATGGCGCTGCTCTGCGCGTGCGGTGCTGGTGACGTCACGGCCCCGCCCCCCATGGCGCGGCTCTGCGTGCACGGTGTGCTGACGTCACAGTTCCATCCCCCATGGAGCTGCTCTGCGCGCACGGTGCTGGTGACGTCACGGCCCCGCCCCGCCATGGCGCAGCTCTGCGCGCACGGTGCTGGTGACGTCACGACTCCACCCCCCATGGAGCAGCTCTGCGCGTGCGGTGCTGGTGACGTCACGGCCCCGCCCCCCTATGGCGCGGCTCTGCGTGCACGGTGTGCTGACGTCACAGTTCCGTTCCCCCATGGCGCTGCTCTGCACGCACGGTGCTGGTGACGTCACGGCTCCGCCCCCCATGGCGCGGCTCTGCGCCTGCAGTGCTGGTGATGTCACGGCTCCACCCCCCATGGAGCTGCTCTGCGCGTGCGGTGCTGGTGACGTCACGGCCCCGCCCCCCCATGGCGCGGCTCTGCGTGCACGGTGTGCTGACGTCACAGTTCCGTTCCCCCATGGCGCGGCTCTGCCCGCACGGTGCTGGTGACGTCACGGCTGATCTGGGTGACGTCCCTGCTGGGGCCACAGCGAGCACCGCGCGACGGGGCGGCCTGGGCCTCGCTTGGAGACGCCCTGAGGCCGCCTGCAGAGGCCGCCGGGGAGTCGCGGGGAGTCGCGGGGGGGTGGGGGGCACCAGACGCTGTGCGGGGCCGGCGTCCCGCTGCTGGGCCACGGGGTCCGTCCATCCTGGGGCAGCGCGAGCTCCGAACGGGCCCTAGGCCCGCCGCCTCCATGGGGCCTGTCCCGGGCGGCCCCGCCTCCCCCCTCGGGGCGGCCCTTCTCCCGGACGGAGCCCGGCTCCGCGCAGCAGCCTGGCCCCGTGAAGCCCCCAGGCGTCCACCGGGGGCTCGGGGCAGCGCGGACCCTCGTGGCTCCCCCAGGAGGTACCTGGGGCTGGGGGCGCCGCTCTGGGCGGAGGTTGAGCTGCGCGGCCGGGCGGGTGCCCGCAGCTCCGGTGCCCGGCCGGCGCCCCGCCCCGCCCCTCTGGCCACGCGCGTCCCCAGCGCCGCGCGACCTGGGACTGGCCGGGAGCCGGGCCGCGGGCCCCTTCCCGTGGCTGTGCGGGAAGCCCCGGTTCCGCGGAGGACGACACGTGGCCCGCGCCGGCCTCCCACCCCGTGGGGTCAGGCCCGCCAGCCGCTGGACGCGCCCTCTCCCGCAGGACCCCCTGCCGGGCTGGCCACGCAGGCGCCGGTCTCGGGGGAGCTGCAGGGAGCAGCAGGGGCGCCAGCACCTCGCTCCACGTGGCCACGGGGACAGAGACTCGCTGTCCCCTTCCCCGGCCACCTGCGGTCATCTCCACGCGCGGCGGAGCCACTGACCGCTGTCACGTCCCCGTGACGGTGCCCCCTCTCGGCTGAGGGGAACGGCGCCTCCCTCCCGGCCTCCTGCAGGGTCCAAGTCCACGTGTCTCCCAGGGCCCGGGTCAGACACCTCCTCCTCCAGGAAGCCCTCCGGGGCCCGCCCAGCCCGGGACGGCCTGTCTCTCACTGTCCTTTCGAGCCCCTGGCCGGAGGCTTCCTGCTCCCCCCGGTCTGCACCGCACGACCTGCGTCTGGGGACGCTGTCTTCAGCACGTAGACACGCCCCCCCCAGGCTCGCCACACGGCCAGCCGGGCACAGCGTCCTGCACAAGCAGGGGCCAGCGGGGCTGATGAGAGGACTCCCAGGCCTGTGCCTCTGTTTCCCAGGAAGAGGGCAGGTGTGGTCTCTGCAGAGGCCGGGGGCCGACACCTAGGCCTGCCCTGCTGTGCTTGGATACTGGACGCTCCGTGCTCGAGACAGCGCCCGTCAGCTGAGAGCAAGGAGCCGCTCCCCCGCGCGACCGCCCTGACAGCGCCTCGGCGCCGCCCGCTCCGTGGCGGCCCTGGGCGAGAGCTGACCACAACGGCGCCTTTTTCTCACGCGGCGGCCGGACTCGCCGAGGCTTGGAGGCAAAGACACAAGAGGGCAAATTGGGCTTCTCGTCCCCCAAGCGTGTTCTCGACAGGCGGCCGAGCACGGGGGGGCCCGTGAGCCCCAAGACTCCGGTCCCCCGCCTCGTGGCTGAGCCACTCTGCAAGGTTGGGAGGACGCTTCCGCGTGGACGGTGGGGGCCCAGGCGGACGCCTCGGGCCCAGCTTCTCAAGGCTCGTCCTCCTCCTCACCCACGTCCTCCTCCCCCCTCCGCTCCATCCCCCCTCTCTCCCCCTCC
>PVHY01030822.1:0-13131 GCA_004024945.1 Uropsilus gracilis
GAAGGAAACCCATACACTCACATACACACTTACATGATATAATTAACCTCTTAGAGATGTGAATTCCTTCTCTTCTAAGGAGCTCAAAACAGTTACCCTCTGAAGGCTCCCTTGGAGGCAGGGAAGAAACAACCATGTTCTTTCTCTACAGTGAACAAGCTCAGCAAGACTGGGGTAAGAGAACAGCCAGAGAAACTGTGTCTACAGGTGCTGTCTCTCTTCAGTCATGAAAAGATCTTCAAGCCTGCCTTCAGAAATGCCCAGGAATGTTGCTGAATCTTAGATGCTTCATAAATACGGATGCTGGAAGTAATTTTCAGCCTGTGAGGGAAACTTCTAATCTTACCCTTTGTCCACACTGGCGCGAGCAGCTGCAACAACACCTTCCAGGACCTGGAGTGGGTCCCGTGGCCCAGTGAGATCAGAAGAGTGCCCACTGTGAAGGGAAGTGAAATAGTTTTAGAGCAGGTGGGTGGAGCCCCATATACAAGGAGTAATCAGATCTACAGCCCCACTGGGTTTCCAGCAGGAGACATAGCACCTCAGATTTTTGTGGCAGATAGAGTGTCCACTTGGTCCACACTCTAGAATCTGTGGTGAAGACACAGAAATGAAATCTTTTCTGCCCTTAAAGTGCAAATGGTTTACCACTTGGGAGAGTAACAAAATCTACTTGTACTCTGTCATTCAAAAACCATTCAATGAACATTAAATCTGAGCCATTTCAGACATTAAATATATAATCATCTAATTCTTTGTTGTTGAATAAAAACAACAAGTACTACTATTACTGTATACTTCCCAGGTACCAGGAACTGTTAGTATTTCACAGACTTTCTGTCATTTAACCCCCAGAGCCCACAAGACATGTATTATAATCACATCCATTTTACTTCCTTCATTATCTGAGAATTCAGCAAATTTTGAAAATGCAACATAGGGGGAAAAATTTAGATGGATTTTTCTGAATAATTTAAGTCATATGATTTAAACCAATGGCTGGACTCCATTATTTTCACCTACTAAATTGTACTAACTTTCTACAGGTAAATGCTTTGGACACTGTCACGAGCAATTTCCTTTCCTTTAGAAATGAAGTAACTACTCCTGAAGTTCCTTTTCCTTTCACTGTTGAAAGATCTAATCTACATTTATTGAAAGTCCTTGATGTGCTAAGTACAACCACTTATTAGGTTTGAGGCAAATATTTAGTAGTAGATCAAGGGTGCAAGGAAGGAAAGGGAAGTAGAATGGATGCCAGATGTTTATCAATATATCACACCATATTGAATGAAATGTACAATTTATAGGAAATAAATTAAATTCATCAAAGCACTATTTTTGAAAAATGTTTATTTTTATCAACATCTAAAACTTGATTTAAAAATCATATAATGTCAACTAACTCTGAAGATATACACTGTGGCAAATGATTCTCTGTTCTGGTTTGGAAGAGGTGAGTAATCTCACACCCACCACCACAGGAGCTCATCACAGACAACATTTTATCCATTCAGCATCTGTTATTTCTTAAAAATATGATGATACTTTATTTCCCACTCTATTTAAAAACTACTGGACACCCTAGAGCATTAAGGTGAATGCCGTATGAGGCTGGGGTAATTAAAGTGATAAAGGCTCATTTGATTTCAGCTCAGCTGCTGAAAATTGACATGTATTTAATCAAAAAGTTCCTCAAGAGCAATACAGAATTACAAAGAATGCTTAAAAGGAGAATAAATTAAACACAACTAAATCTTTTGGCCTAATTGTGTTATTCACAGAAAGCACTTGATGCCTCATTACTTTCTCAGCTTAACTTTCCCCTCTTTTCTAATCCTGGTGGGTACATTCTTACAGAGATACCCACATATCGACAGAAAGCTGGAATTTCTCCATTGTCAGTTTTAGGCCATTAATTGCAGGTAAATAGTGTCCTTAGACACTTAACAGATGTCTAGCTTCTTTAGCATATCATTAACCTTGCCCTGTATACTTCTAACGCAGTTTCTGAGAACCTCTCTCCCACTATTACAATGGAAGAGGTTTAGTAGAGGCAAGATCTGAAGCCAGGTAATGGTGACTTGGAGCTTCTTCACAGATCATGTTGCTCTTTCCTTTATATTAGGAAGGTTCTGGACATACTGCACACAATATCAATGATGGGACACTTTCATCAGGCTCCATTCTCAGGGTATTTTAAGACATAAGACTGAGAAATCTAGTCATATTTTATCACTCATAGTCATGAAGTACTTTGCAGTTTATAAAATGCTTTCCATGTGCATGCTATTTATCTTCATGACCACCAAGAAAACACTATCATTGGCAAAATATCACAACTCAAGTTTTCCTCAGATCCCGCTCTAGAGCTCACCTCAAGGCAGAAATGATCTCTGTGACTGCACTATGCACTATGTCCCTAGGTGAGATGTCAAGACGGTTGACAGCCACCTCGAGTAGCTGCTGGATCATTTGCAGAGGTTGCCCGTCCAAGCACATGACCACAGCCTGCTCGTGAACCTTCCCTTTCTCTGATCGGGACAGATCATAGAGGTTACTGTATTTCTGCAGCATTTCCTGTGAAGATATGGTATTGGACACGTAAATAAGTAATACAAATGAAACCTGTTCACATGTACAGGGGAAACAAATATAGAAGATTCTAGAATAAATATGTCTCAATCACAAGAAGCACACAGAAGAACATGCAGTGGCTCTGAAGAGCATGGCTCAGAGCAACCCAGGTTTGAGTGCAAATCTCTGACGTAGCAACAGTTAGTGGAGCTCTGAGATCTCAAAATTCAGTCTGTAAAATAAGACTGAGAATGAGGGTTCTAGAACTGGAGGGTGCCATGAACATTAGACCATATGACAGCCAGTCCTTGAGCCTCGGCCAGTAACAAAGCAATGGCCCTGTTGCATGACTCTCTCACTGCTAAAACCCCCATAATAGGCATTTAACTTCATGCTTATCATAACCTCACAAGGTGTTTTGATTAGCTCCACTTTATAAAAAGGAATCTTTAGACTGAAGAAGTGACATGACCAGTGTGGTTGGCTACCACTGATGGAGCTGGGATTCACATGCAGAATTCTACCCCCCATCCCATCCAATCATACCACCTGTCCCTCTTTGGTAACATCTGAAAAAGGAACATAACAAAAACTAAGAATAGCATATAAACTACTACTTTTCACTAAACCAATTATGGCCACTAATTGTTAGTGCCACTTCCCAGCGTCTTTAGAGGTTCCCCCAAGCAATCCAAGTAATCCTGAACATACTGTTTTGTCTTTTCAAACAGCTATGTGGAAATCTAAACTGTAGCTGGATATTTGATAATAAAAAAAAGTAAACGATTATGGCTTTTTAAAATTGTTATAAAGTTGTGAGCATGTCCAAATGTATCTTTTACAAGTAAAAACGGAACCAAGTATGGATACAAGGCAATGATGACTGGAATTTGCTTAAAATAATCCACAGGGGAAGGGCAAGTAGGGGTATGCATGACAGAAGACTGGTCACATTTTGATTGTTGAGTATGGGAGTTGATGAGATTTTGGTTTACTATTTTCCATATTGTGAAAATTCCCATTTAAAATTCTCTTAGAAGTCTATGAGTTAGGACAACTACTAGCATCTCCATTGAAAAAGGAGTATGCTAAGGCTTCATAGGATAAAGGCCTTGGATTGGGACCACACTCATTTCCTTGAGTATATAAGATATTCTTTTACAAGGTTTATAACTCAAGTGGTTAATATCAAAGTCTTAACATAAAAAAACAAATGTATTAAGGTTGAAGGTCATTTTTAGGGTTTGCTATGAAAGCCACTTTGGAACAATTCAATGTCCAATTTTGGATCTGAAGTCTCTCCTTAGAGGGACAGCTTGATTGACCAGCATGAACAGGTGCTGTCCAGTGTCTTTAAATCACAGCCTGCTTGAAGCAAACCACTGTTCATATTAACAGCCCCTGGGGATCCCACACACTATTCTAATCATGGAAAGACAATACTTAATTCAGGAAGAGTAATGACAATTCTCTGGATCTGAATAAGGATGTTTGATTAAAATAATAAGACAAGTATTTAAAACTTTCCATACTAATAAAGATAAATTACTCCAACTTGAAAATTCAAATTTTACTCTCATTCGTATAATTATGGATTATAACATTGTAAATGTCAGTAGGATAAAATCAAGCTTGGTAAAGCCAATTTGTTCTCTGCAAAGGCTTCTGTATTGCTCATGCCATTATCTGAAGTTATTCATTAGACAAGCTAATAGGCACTGAAAAATACAAAATGAAATAAAAGTGCTATCAAATATGTGAATCCTTCCTATTATCCTTTCTAAGAGGGCTTTCCAATTATGTGTCTCCTTCAGATTTTGAAGCTTTCCATTTGTTCACTATCTAAACTGTTCTCCACTGATGGATCTTAGGGAAACTTGTATTTAGTTATTTTTAACAAGCCAATACTACAATTCAACAAACATGTGAGGTCTAAGAAAAATAAAAGTAGAGGTGAACAGTCACTCATAGGTTCATTTAGCATGGCTTTTCAGGAGCAAATAAAAACATCAAAGTCATAATGAGATTTCACCATACTGGTTAGAACTATTATGAAAAAGTCCAGAAATAATAAGTGCTGTAGAGGATGTGGAGCAAAAGCAGCCCTGTACACTGTTGGTACAGCTCTTGTGGAGGTGTCTAAAAAAAATGAAAAAATAGAACTACCATCTGATCTAGCATTTCTGCTCCTGCGTGTTTACCTGAGGAATATAAAAGCGCTAGTTCAAACAGACTCATGCACTTCAAAGTACACAGTCAAGAAATGGAAGCCACCAGAGCACGTGGTGGGAGATGACAGCATAAAGGAGACTGTGAATGGATACATAAGAGAAAACTATTGTAGTCATTGGGGAAAAAAAAGGACTCCTGCTATTTGAGAGAGGATGGGCAGGACTGGATAGGATTAAGCAAAGTGGTGGAAGTCAGAAGAGAAAGACAAGTACCACATGATTTCACTCAGAAGCAAAACCAACACTTTGACAACAGAATGGTGATCATGGGAGGAGAAAGGGAGATTGACGAGTGGGGGAGAAGGGGCTGAATGGTTGGTGGTGGGTGGTAAATGGGCATTCAGTGGTGGACCCCGGGTGAGGTAAATACTGTGATTGAGGTGAGAAGCTATGTATCTGGAGCCTACAGAGTGTTGTGAACTAATGTTAGCTCAATAAAAAGAAAAAAGTAAAGGAGCAAATCTAACATTATTTATATATCTATAAATGGCTTGCACCAAAATGAAAACCATTTGCTAACTGATCTGGCAACTTTGCAATTATGGAAAAGAGCATCCACCAGCACCACAACCAGCACGATACAGAACAAAGGCCACAGGGGTCACATGGTTTTCCACACCAGTCTTCAACCTCAGCCTGGACAGATCTCATGAGCGCTTTCTGAGACACCATGAGGTCATCAACTAAACCAACTCTGAATAATTTTTTTTAATGTTATGATGAACATACATTTCATAGTTGTTTTATGACCAGCTAAATGTTTCACATCGATAATAAAGCTACATTGGTAACACACACACACACACACACACACACACACACACACACACACACAAAACAGAATAAGGAGTACGTTTTTATTTTTAAAAAATGAAGCTGGAGTGGTAGTTACTTTAAATTTTTCTGAAAATTGAGAGAAAAATTAATCATTATTCTAGTGGAGAACAAAACAGTTATGGGCTAGAAGAGGATGAGAACAAGTGGGTTTATCATTTCTCAGGCTCAGCAAAAACTCTGCCCCCCTGACACCATGCTGGGTTCAATTTCAGTTCGTCTTCTCCCACCTCCTCACTTCTTTCCTCCCAATGTAGTAAGTGGCCTAAAATCCCCTTTAAAGAAGTGAAAACTGAACTGACAAGCAATAATGAAGAGACTAAAGATGCAGGCTAGCCCACCATTTTCAAGGATATCTATAAAGCTGAAAATCCTATCAGAACGACAGATGTTGCTTTCAGGGATAAATGAAAAACCAGACTGACAGAGCAGAACAAGTGAGCAGCAAGAAGTCGTCACCTCATTACCTGTTCACTGTTCCTCAGGGAGACGATGAAGCTATGGTTGAGGGTTTCTAGGTGAGCAAGTGATTTCTCCAGGTGAACTAAGGTGTCTGTGTAGGTGACTTTAGAATCACTAGCTTCTTCAAAGACTTCTGAATTTTTTTTCCGTGACTTCTCAATAAAATGTTTGACTGTCTTAATAGCTTTTCCAGTCATCTCTATACGTGCTTCCACTGACAGCTTAAAAAAAAAAAAAGTAGTAAAGAACAGTCAGACAAATCAGCCAATTTTGTGCCAAATGGCAATTTAATAGGGAACTGATGAGATAGTAAGCATAAAGGTGAAACTTTTGAGATCTACAATATTAATTAATAAACTGGTTTTCTTCTCTGAAGAGAACAAAAAGAATGAAGTACTATGTGCTTATTAAATTAGTAAAGAGATTTTTTAAAAAGCACTAAAACTCAATACTAGTAAAAATTTACTTTAGTAAAAATACTAAAGCCATTGACACTGTGAAAAGATAGTATTCAGAGAGCTGGTTATATGTAAAAATAAGTAGTCATCTCTACTTATTTTCTACGTAATTCCTACTTGTGGTCATCTAGTATAAGGAAATGACTCAAAAGCAAAGAAATGTGGACATGAAGATGTACCTGGAATAAGACTCTAAAATGAAAACTTCAAAAGCAACTTAACTAATAATAGGAGAAATGAAAACTTGCTTGTTATAAACTACTAGGTAGAATATTTTGTTGTCATCAACATTAGAATTATAAAAACAGTATAGAAATTTAGAAAATATTTACCATAACATGCTAATTTTTAAAATCAGAACACTATACCATGTCTCCATTAAAATACCAATGATACCTATACAAATAGTAAAGACAATGTTACATATGTACACACACCCCAAAATTAGTGCTTATTACACTCAAGTGGTAGAATTAAAAGCAATTTTATTCTCCATCTCTCTCAAAACTCTTAATACCAATGTTTTATTCACTTATGCCAAAAAAATTTTTCCATCCATTTTATCAATATTTTATTTTTAAAATTTTTTTTAATTTTAATTTATACATATATATATTTCACATCAATCATTTCATTGAGGTCCCTGGGGGTCCCCCACCACCTCCCCTCCCTGGCCACTCCAGCCGGTCCCCTCTCGCAGTTATGTACTTTCATTTGGTTGTCCATATATTAGTGAAACCATGTGGTATTTGTTTTTTTTCCTTCTGACTTGTTTCTGCCAGTATGATTTCTTCTAGGTACATCCATGTTACCAGAAAATCATCAAATTCGTCGTTTTTTATTGATGAGTAATATTCCATTGTGTATATATACATCTTTTTCATCCAGTCATCATTTTTGGAGCATTCGGGTTGTTTCCAAGTTCTTGCAATTATAAATAGTGCTTATGAAACAAAATTTAAGAAATCAACTTCATGTGTGACAGGTATGGTGTTAGATATGCAGGGATATATAACGATATTAAAAATATTTCTTGGGCCGGGCATGGTGGTGCATGCCTGTAAGCAGCAGCCTAGATAGCCACGGCTGGGCCAGGGATCACAGTTCGAGTCCCGCCAGGGGCACGTAGCGAGACCTAGTTCCAAAAAAATATAGCTGGGCGTGATGACGCATGCCTGTAATTCCAGTTACCTGGGAAGCTGAGGCTGGGGATTGCTTTCCACAGACAAAAATAGCAAGACCCACTCTCAAAAAAAATTTTTTTTTCAATTTTTATCATCTTTCAAAGAACAACTAGATAAACTGACACTTATTAAGAATGTAGAGTGTAAACACCTAAAGAATGAATGGTGAGTTAATTTTCCTGAGACCTGGGATCTGTAAGGGCGGAATGATATTACAATAAAAGACAAAAAGGCTCTTTTTGACTGGGCATTTAACTTGGCAATTAAGCTTGTCACCACTTACTTTGTAACTTTTCTGTTATGAAGAATCAGATGAACAGAATGCACCAGAGAGTAAGAGCCATGTCTTCACTTTCCCAGCATGCCACTTTGATTCTGAACCTTCTTTTTTCTGTTCATACTAACACCTCATTCACACACATCATTAGTATAGCCACCATTACAGATTTTGTTAACCCATCCCCTAACAGCAACAAGCAATTGTAAGCCTTTGAAAAGGTGGTAGCAAATAAATATAAGTGGTTCAATTCTTCTATAGCTCAATAGGTACTAAATATCTACTTTCCAATTCCTATTGAAAAGTGAGATTATAAACAAGAATCAGGTTTGAAGAAATCACATTCTGTATAGGAGATTAGATGGAGGGGTGCATAAGTCTAGGAGTCACTCATCACATTCACAAGCCCCCGGCCTATCATCAAAGTCTACACAGACTTTACCTACTTGCTACCACCTTCACTGCCATCACCCAGCCACTTGGCCCCATCACCAGGTGCCTCTCCACTTGTGGGTCCCTCTACTAGCACATGCTTCTCCAGGTGGCTTCATGGTTGTCCCTACACTTTCCATAGGGCATGGCACAAATGTGACCTTTTCAACAAGCTCTTCCCCGGCCCTACTATAAAAGCCAGAGTATCTTCAATATGATGCTTTTCCCTTACCCTGTATTCATTTTATTCCATAACTGGTACTTTGCTAACAATCTCACTGCTCCATTTCCAGAGTGCAGGCAGGCAGCTTCCCCATAACAAATGCCTAAAGCGCTGAATGAAAAGAGCATGGATGAAGGACAACATTTCAGAATGATAAAACAGCAAGAGCAGAGCAGAGCGGTGGAAGGAGGAAAGCGTACAAGAGAGGTCTCATCACAAGTAAGGATTTCAGTTTACACAGCACACTGGTGTGAAGCCAGAGAAATGTTGGGCTTTGCAGGTCACTCTGATATGATAGGAGAATAGGGCAGAAGCTTCCAAACAATTCAAAGGAAAAAAGCGGCACTTTAAAAATGCAGATTCTAGCCAGGCATAGTAGCACATGCCTATAATCCCAGCTACCTGGGAGGCTGAGGCTAAGGATTACTTGAGTCTGTGGGTTCAATACAACCCTAGGCAACTAGTTTCTAATAAATAAATAAAATGTGAATTCTGTCGCCCAGATTCTTTCAGGTTTTTCCCACACACGTGGAGAAGTTGCCAGTCACACTGCAATTTAAACAGGGTTTTCCTGTTGTAATCAACCTTGGGCTAGGGAGGGTCCAGTGCTCACAGGTAACCAGGGACTGTGGTTTAACACTGGAACCCAAGCGGGAAAGACTGCTCACCTTCGCAACACGGAGCCGCGTGCTTAGGGCTCACCCCTGTTGCCCAGGTAACCAACCTTCAGTCCAGGCAGGGTCTGGTGCTTGGACAGATATAACCAAAGACTGCGTTTAACACTGGGAACCCAAGCAGGAAAAACTGCTCACAGTTCAGAGACCCAGAAGCACAGGTGCCACGAACCAAGAACATTGACTAATCAAGTCTGTCAAGACATCTTAACCAAAAAGCTTTCTACAACAAATCCTAGACACATCACCAAATAAGACACACTCGGGGGCACCAAAAATCATTTAAAACGCATCAATCTAAAAGAGGAGAAAGAATGAAAAAAGAAGACAGACAATACAATAGAAAACCACATATACACACCACATCCTCTGACTTAAAAAGAACTTGTCCCCCAAAATACCTAATGGAAACAAAATATATCCACCACAGCAGCAAAGGCACAGAGGCAAAAACAACCAGAACTTGGTCTGCTTCGCCATGCCATCTAATTCAAAAACAGCAGTGAATCAATACATAGAGCAAGTCCAAAGGGAAAACACAGGAAGGAAGAAGAATGCAAATACTCAAGCAAGCCCTAAGAAGAATAATTTGTCACCAAAGGATAAACAACCTGCGGAAACCAACATGGCGGACATGGAAGAAATGCTATCTATGTCAGACAAAGAATTCAGAATCTATTTGTTAAAAGCATTAAAAGAGGTAAGGGAAGATGGAGCAAAATGGGAAAGCAAGAGGTCAGAAACTTTCAATGAGCTAAGAGAAAAAATAGAAAAATATAAAAAAAAGCAACAAAATGTGTAATATCATCTATGAACAGAAGACTGAGACTGAAATCCAAAATAAGAAGCTGACTGAGATACAGTTTCTAAGATGAGCAATAGATGAGTTCAAAAATGCAGGGGAAAGCCAGGAAAGTGGATTAGAAGAAACAGAAGAGCGAATTAGCACACTTGAGGACACAGAAGTAGAGAGGACGAAGGAAGAAAAAGAGAGAGAAAAACAAAGAAGACAGAAGAAAAAATCCGAGATCTGTCAGATACCCTAAAGAAAACAAACATAAGAGTAATTAGAATTCCAGAAGGAGAAGAGAAAGACAAAGGATCTGAAAGGCTTGTCAATGAAATAATGGAGGAGAATTTCCCAAATCTGAAGAAATGAAAATAGACATACAAGAAGCAAAAAGGACACCAAACTACTTTAATGAAAGAAAAAACACAGCAAGATACATCATAGAAAAACTCTCAAAAGCCAAAGATAAAGAAAAAATTATAAGATTAACAAGAGATAAGAAACAGATAACCTACAAAGGAAAATCCATTAGACTGACTTCAGATTTCTCAGAAGAGACACTCCAAGCAAGGAGAAAATGGGGCCACATCTTCAAAACACTCCTGATCCCAAAAGATAATCACAGATTGATGGTAAAAGGATGGAAAACAATTTTACAAGCAAATGGGCCCCCCAAAAAAGCAGGGATAGCCATTCTTATAGCAGACAAAGCAGACTTCAAAATAAAAAAAGTGACAAAGGATAAAGAAGGTCACCACCTAATGGTTCAAGGGTGAACCCAACAAAAAGACATAACAATTATCAACATATACTCACCAAATGAGGGTGTACCAAGATTCATAAGACAACTACTAAGAGAACTGAAAACAAATATTGATGAAATACATATATAGTAGGAGACTTTAATACCCCACTCTCAACAAAGGACAGATCAAAAAAACAAAAGCTACACAAGGGCACAAAATCCTTAAAAGAAGACCTAGACAAAATGGACCTATTAGACATCTACAGGACACTACACCCACAAGGGAAAGATTACACCTTCTTCTCAAATGCACATGGATCATTCTCTAAAATTGACCACATACTAGGCCACAAGGCAAGCATGAATAAATACACAAAGATTAAAATATTACCAAGTTTTTTTTCAGAACATAAGGGTAATAAAACTAGAAATCAACAATGAAAAGAAAGCAAGAA
The DNA here is from genome assembly GCA_004024945.1 of Uropsilus gracilis. NCBI lineage: Eukaryota > Metazoa > Chordata > Mammalia > Eulipotyphla > Talpidae > Uropsilus > Uropsilus gracilis. The sequence continues at coordinate 11,343 of PVHY01030822.1, forward strand.
GAATGCCTAACACTTGGAGATTGAACAACATGCTTCTAAAGGAAGAAAGGGTAACTGAAGAAATTAAAGAAGAAATTAAAACTTACTTTGAAACAAACGACAAGGAAGACACAGCATTCCAAAATGTCTGGGATGCAGCAAAAGCATATCTGAGAGGAAGGCTCATAGCAATATAGGCCCATATGAAAAAACAAGAAAATAACCAAAAAAAAAACCTAATCTACCAACTTGAAAAATTAGAAAAAGAGCAACAAAAAAAACCCAAAACCCAGTAGAAGAGAAGAAATAACAAAAATAAAAGAATGAATAATCTAGAAGCCAAAAAGACTATCCAGAAGATTAAGAAAACCAAAAGCTGATTCTTTGAAAAAATAAATAAAATTGATAAGCCCCTTGCAAAGCTCACAATGGAAAGAAGAGAGAAAATCCTAATAAACAGAATCACAAATGAAAGAGGAGAAATTACAACAGATACAAAATAAATCCAAAGGATAAGAAGAGATTACTATAAACAAGTATATGGAAATAAACACAACAACCTGGATGAGATGGACAGATTCTTAGAAAGATACAACTCCCCAAAATTAAACAAAGAAGATATAGAGAACTTAAATAAACCAATCACAAGCAGTGAAATTGAAGCAGCCATCAAAACTCTACCTAAAAATAAGATCCCAGGACCTGATGGCTTTATAAATGAATTCTACCAGATATTCAAAGATGAAATAATGCCTGTGCTACTAAAGCTTTTCCAAAAAATTGAGAAAGGAAAACTCCCAAACACATTCTATGAAGCAAACATCACACTCATACCAAGCCAAAATAAGGACAGCTCCAAGAAAGAAAACTATAGACCAATTTCCTTAATGAACACAGATGCAAAAATCTTAAACAAAATCCTGGCAAACCGAATCCAACAATGCATAAAAAGCATCATTCACTATGACCAAGTGGGATTTATCCCAGGGGCACAAGGATGGTTCAACATCCGGAAATCAATTAACACAATACAACACATCTTGCAAATTAAAACCACACTGAGATACCATCTTACACCAGTAAGAATGGCCCATATAAATAAAACAGACAACAACAAATGTTGGCACGAACGTGGAGAAAAAGGAACTCTCTTACATTGCTGGTGGGAGTGCAAACTGGTTCAGCCACTATGGAAGACTGTGTGGAGGACCCTCAAACAATTGAAAGTGGACTTACCATTGGACCCAGCAACCCCACTACTGGGAATCTACCCAGAGGACATGAAAACATTAACTCAAAAGGACGCCTGTATGCACATGCTTATTTCAGTTCTGTTTACAATTGCCAAGATTTGAAAACAAACCAAATGCCCCAAAACAGATGATTGGCTAAAAAAATGTGAATGTGGTACATATACATGATGGAATACTATGCTTCAATCAAGGAGGACAAACATGTCATTCGCAGCAACCTGGATGGAACTAGAAAGACTCATATTAGCAGAAATAAGTCAAAAAGAAAAAGAGAGGTACAGGATGGCCTCACTTATATGATGGATATAGGGGAAAACAAACAAATAAGAATGAAAACAACCAATTGGACTGAACCATGAAGTGAGAGAGGAGAAGGGGGAAGAAGGCGGGGGAGGTGAAGAGCACGAAAGATCAGGATGGTTAACAAATGTTAGTGAAGTGGGAAAGCCCTGGGGTACACAATAATGGAATAATGTAATATAAATATAAATATATACGCAAATTTTAAAAATTTAAACTAAATTTTAAAAAAAGAGTGAAAAAAAAAAAAAAAAGGA
>PVHY01030823.1:0-13121 GCA_004024945.1 Uropsilus gracilis
TGAATAATCAGTCTGAACTAACTGCACAACTTATTTCACTTGATTTTAATAAAATATGAATCAGTAGAATACAATCATAGCTAATACAGCCCTCTAAAATGCAGGAAATCTCCTTAAAAACTCAGTGATATTGTTAAGATAACCAAAGTTCCTCTCAATAATATTTCCAGGTCAAGTATTTTTGTAAAACTGATTATACCAGATTATCACTGACAAACATACACTGAGAATCCATAACACTAGATTATACTTAAAATTTTGAAATAGTTATTTTCTCATAGTAATCATGGTGTTCTTGTAAAGTCCTTGAAATGTTATTTTTCTGCTAATGAAAATAATATCCAAATGAGCAAAAGGCTTAATATGGAGCCTGCAAAGCTAATACCATCATTTACTAGGATTTTTGAATAACAGCAATGGATACTCACACAGAGCACCACAATTTGTATCCCTGCCTTCTTTTGCAAAAATGATACTGAGCACTCCTTGGTACTTACCCAAAGGAACTGAAAACTCAAGTTCACACAAAACCCACACACAGATCTTTATAGCAGCCTCATTCATAGTGAAGTTGTCAAAATGTGGAAGTAAACAAAATGTTCTTTAGTAAGTGAATAGATAAATAACCTATGGTGCATCCAGACACCAGAACATCAATTCAAGCTAAAAGAAATGAGTTACCAGCTGATGAAACACATGGTAGAAACATACATGCACATTCCTAGTTAAAAAAAAAAATGAAAATGAAAAGACTACAGTACTGTACAAAACCAACTATATGACATAAAGGAAAAGGCAAAAAGACAAGAGGTAATACAAAGATGAGGGGTGCCGAGGGTTAGGGGAGAGATGAACAAATATGTGTAGGACAAAGAATTTTAGGGCAATGGCTCCATAGGATACTATAGTTGCGATATGTTATTATATAGTCTCCCAGACCCATGCACCAAAAAATGAAAGCTCATTCATTGGACTTCAAGCAATCATATGTTGGCATAAGTCAAATACTCATGTATTGACCTAATTGCAACAAATACCTTCTGGTGGGGAGTACTCATATCAGACAGTACATGAGGAAACCTTCAATTTTTCAAGCAAACTAACATGGTTCTAAGGAAATAAAACAAAATAAAGACAGTAAAATTAAAGTGATTCTTAAATCCACAGCCTTTTCTTTCCATTGTGCTGAATACAAACCCTCGTGGGCATAATATTAATTCTGACCTTGCCTTCATAAAAAAAAAAATCTCAGCGAGAAAAGTTTGATGTTAGTCTCCCATAACCCATCAAAAAAGAGTAATGAAACTTACTTTAAAAAGAAACAACAGCTGTAATTTTCAAAAGGCTCAACTAGTGTCATTTTAAGGGAGGTTTATTTATTTAGTTATTTAGTTATTTATTTGTTTTTGAGACTAGGTCTTGTTATTTTTGCCCGTGGACTGCAAGCACATGTTGCCCGGGGTACCACAGACTCAAGCAATCCACAGCCTCAGTTTCCCAGGTAGCTGGGATTACAGACATGCACCACCATGCTCAGCTACTTTTTTGGGATTAGTTCTCGCTACATGGTCCCAGTGGGACTCAACCCCAATCCCTGGCCCCTGCCATGGCTTCCTAGACTGCCACCTACAGGCATGCGCCACCAGGGAGCTTTATTTGGAGCTCATGAATGCCAGTAACAAAAAGGGTGTTCTCTATCAAGTGGGCCCCACTAGAACAAAATTTAAATTCTTTTTTTTTCTCACAAAGTGTGAACACCAGACCAGATCCATAAAAAAATAACTGTTTGAAGATAGTGCCAGTATTTTCTCAAGAAAAATTCCCTTACCAAAGATTCTCTTGGTCAGAATCACGGCATTACAAAATATTTTCTTAAACAGCTACCTGATAAAATCCTTTCACTCAAAGACAGACAATACAAGAGATCGTCCCATGTGACATTTTGATTTTCTTAATTAGGACTAATTAGAACCAGCTTGAAAAAAAAAGATTTATAACTGATGTCTAAACTTGCGTGAGTATATTCCTGTTGCTGTCTGGTCTCCAGCCTGAATGGGAAGGTTGAGATGGCAGTCCTTGACGCTCTGCTCGTTAACCTTGCTGAGAGCGGCGCCTTGCCATGCTCCGAGGGGCTGTCGAAAAACTGCTGCTTCACGATGCTGATGATGATGATAATGATGATGATGATGATGACAATGACCACTGGTAGGTTAGTTGGGGACCTTCTGTTGTCCCCTAATACGATTTCCTCCAGTTGGTCAATAAAACTATTGCCCTAGTAATGGTAAAGGGCAATAAAATGTAGGCTGAGGATTTTAATAGCTTTTCCAAATATTAGTCATAGTAAAGTTGGTAGTATAAAATTATTACTAAGGTTGGAGGAGCTCAAATAAACTAAATTTTGCCCCAAATAAAGGCATGTGTATACTAAAGAAGATATTTTTAATCAGAGGAAGGATTTTGTTACAATAAATAAACAAAGTTATAATCCATTTTTACTACTCCTAATGATCTCTTGCTTATTCCTCCACCCTATCCTGTCATAAGCAGATTAGTATCCCTGCCCATATTTTTCTGTGCACTTAAATACATCCACACATTTTGTATAAATGTGTATGTAAACTCTAAGTAGTTGTTAATGTACTTGGCTTGTTTAGAGGAAGCTGAAGAAGATATTCTTCAGCTAATATGCCCTTCATGTTTTCAAATGCTGCATTATCTCTATGGGTAGAATGGCACACTAGAGAGACAGTCTATCACACTTTCCTGCTAATCTTCCATCCTATAAAAGACCTTACACAACACATACCTTTCCTGTTGCTCAGACCTGAAGCTAGGGAATGAATCTTCCTGGATATCAAATGTCTTCTTCTGTCAGTTCACAATGTATTTGTCAATAAAAATATTGCCGCTGGAACATTCAGTCAAGGTGGTCTGACTCTTAGCAAGACCAAAGTACAGCCCATGGAGGGCAACTGAGTCATGCATGAGATATTTGGGCTGCTTCAAAGGACTGCCTGTTGTGTACTGCTTTGGGAAGTGCAGCCACTGCTCTGAAGATTGACTGGAACAAGAGTCACATTACCACTTGGTTCCACACTCAATGGAAATATGACTATTAAAGTTTTGGGAGTGATCTCCCCTTGAAAGTTGTGTTTTATAAGCACAGGTGGTTCTAAAACAGTTTTCTACATAACTGTCTTTTATTTCTATCTTTATTAGACTTTTTATTTGTTTCGCAAGTATAAACTTGAAGGGTGAGAATGGTGGTGTTTGCATTATGTACCTGAAGTCTTTTATATTTCATTGTCCTTGTTTAAAAATTAAATGATGCTTGAATTTTCCCAGTACATCACTGGTAAGTACCAGGTATTGCACATTGAATAAATGGCAATGAAAGGTAACATCAATGGAAATATCAACTCTCAAGCACCTGCACGGGCTGGGACTCCATAACCTAAAAGAGGGTCAGAAGACTTAGTGGCCGTATTTAACCCTCATATCAGAAAGAGAAAACATACTGATAATTACTATATCATGATGACTTACATTTTCTTTTATTATAATTAAAAGCTAAAATGTTAGCATTTATTCCCAACATCTTAAAAAACAGACACAAAATGAGATCACAAAAAAGTAAAATAAATGTTCTTTTGAAAGAACCAGAAATTGATGATGAAGCTTTATTGTAGAAAAAAATCAGTAGATAATAAAGACCAGTTAGTAAATGTGAAAGAGAAACATGTAGTGGTTTGAAAAATAATGCTGATTTTAATACATTAAAAGGAGCAGATATGTTTAGCATTAAAACCACTTAAATATAAGGTATACTCTTTCTGCATTGATGATTCATTCCACTTTATATGGATTCATGTTAGGGAAAAACTGCATAAAATTAAAATACAAATACACAAATAAAATAAAAAGATAACTAAAATTAAACTATCAAAAATGTTCATCTATTATCATTATTGTCATTAAATTTATAAAGACAAATATATAAACTTTTCATTGCTAATAAAATAGGGAATATTACAATAAAATTGGGAGACTAGAAATCAATTTCACTTATTCGCGAAGTACTGGAAAATGTGATCTAAGCCTTTAACATAGTAATTTAATTTTCAACTTTGTTCATTCCTTCCACTTTCATGAATTTCCTACAATATTCTAGGCATGGTAATAGGGACCAAGGAAACATATGGTAGGAATACAATCCCTATTCTTCAGGGTTGCCAATGCTAAGGAGAAATAGTCCAGAGGTATTATTACCAAAATCTACTAAACATAAGATTTTTAAAGAATTTTTTGATCCATCTGGAAAGATTAAAAAAAAACAGCTAAGCATATAAACATTTAGATGAAATGTGAAGGTCAATTTGGAATTTGCCTAGTGAACAAAAGCTAAAACGCAGGGTAGGAAGGGCAAGAGACTCCCTAGAAAGTGAACTCAGCAGTCACAAAGGCAATAGAAAAAAGCAAACATAAAATGCTCCATGAATTTTGGAACTATGCATAGGTCTTAAATACCAAATGCAAGACTCCTGTCATAGCTGTAGAATATGAATATCATAAGGGCTCAGTATGTATTTCAAGGTGTCTGGGATTTATGTTGTATACAGTAAACAGCCAGGTCAGTAAGAAAATGTAGGTTCAGATTTATGTCTTTGAATTTAACCCCTTTGAATGAACGTGAGAACCCAAAATTGAGAGAGTTTTAAGAGACTATCTTGCAATTCCTGGCTGTGTGCATCAACTCTGGTTTATTAATAATAAGATCTCTTTTAGGACTGCTTTGGTTTGAAATGAAATAATGAACTTATCCCAGTATCTTAAACTGTTCAAGATGGAAGAAATCTCTTAGGTAATTTTCTTCTACTCCAAATTTCATAACTAATTTATTCATCTATTTGTATCTCAAATATTGAATGAGTGTCTACAACATATTAGACAGACTTTCCGCTGTTATCAAACATACAGCCTGTACATTCTAGAAAATAAAGAAATAATTATGAAGTAAATTTACATTTGTAAATAATGGTGTACCAATAGTAATGTATATGAGTCTATGAAACTGTTTTACAGGAGCCTGTATAGATCATGAACTTAGAAAAGGCATATTGGAGAAAGTGATTAGTAATTAAAACTTGAAGAAAAATGATTAAATAAAATGTTAAAAAAAAAAAAAAGAAAAGAATGTGCAAAGACCCTAAAGAAAAGGTCTTGATATAGTCCAGGAATGAAAGAATCTGAGATACTTGGAGATGGGTGAGCAAGTAATTATTAGTGCTATCTGAAAACTATAGCAGGTAATGTAATGGAGTCAAGGAATCTGTTTACATAAATTCAAAGTCAATTTTTCACTCAATGTTCTTTCCTGAATTTCATGATGTATATCAAAAAGATATACATCACTATATTTTTATGCTATGTACATTGGAAAATAATATTCTTGTTTCTAGTCCATCAAACTATATATTTTTGGAACTTTATTTTTTTTTTAAGAAATGGGTGATACCATCTCAAGGTGAGCTGTAAAGAAAACTCCATCTACCCTGGTTGGCTGTAACATTTCTCAGACTTCTCTAGTAAAATGCAAACAAGAACCTTGAAGATTATGCTGTACATATCAGAGACTTTAAAGGATTATGTAGAGAGAGAAAAATCAGAATATGAGTGACTAATAAGTTATTCATAAATTCAAACTATCTACATTAAAATATCCACTTATTGCAAATAAGCCATTAACAGCAATTTTGTTATTTTTTAATGATCTGATTCACACTGTTGTTGGAAGTTTCATTTAATAAATATATGTGATTATGTAGAGCAATGTTTAATTTTTGCATTTTTACAGACATGTGGTGAAAATCAAGTGCATAAATAAATTGTTCCCTGGTCACCAGAAAACACTCATATGTACGAAAAGAGTATGGACAGAGATTATGGTTTGGGGGTTTCCTTAGACCAAACAATTCTATTTCCAATATCCTTAATTATTTATGGGTATGGCAGAACCAATATCCTAAATATCCTTTCCTTTATAATTAATCTCAGAAGTTTCTTTTTTCAAATAAGTGCAGTGTACTTTAAAAAAAAATGGTAAGTTACTAGCATGAGGAGACAAATGTGTGATTTGTTCAGACAATTTTTCTCAAGCAACTCAAAGAAAGAATTTATTTTTCAGCACTTCAAATTTGTCATTTATTTAGTCCTCAGTGGGGAATAGTGTCTTTGCTTTGGTGGAGCTGAGCAATTTGTAGAGAAAAGGATAAAGTCCCTATAGTAGGTTTTGAAACCAATCTTTTATAGATCTCTGGCACATGCAATGATTGATTACCTCCAAAGATAAATACACTTTGTTTGTAATCCTTTAATCTATGTTAACTTAATTTTTATATCTGTCATTAACTTTTTCTGAAATGAAAATATTAATTCTGTTCTTGAGGAATATAAATTTTGATGGCAAGCACTGAACACTATCTAGCATTTATTATCTGTGCAAATTTCTGCATGTCTTTGATTTATAGATTTGAGTCTTTTAATTAAAGCAAATATATTAGACTTAGTAGCTTTGATTACAGCCTGTGTCTGTCACAAAGAATAGTACATGTTCTCTCCCTATAAGAACAAAATAGAATAGAAATTCCCTAATAGTGAACTTATGAGATAGTTTTCTATTCAAAAAAAAAAATACTGGAAACAAAGAATTTACCCAAAATAATTCCATTTTTCTCTGTTGTGGGGTATGGGGTCCTGGAAAGAAAGAAAACTATATTTCCTAGTGCTATGATGGATATATACAAAGAGATGAACAGATTCATATAGAGAGAGAGAAAGAGAGAATATGCATAGCAAGATGTGTGCTAATATGGAATACCTTTTCATACATGAATTTAAAACTGGTTTTATCATTTATCAGTTGTGATAAGATTACTTTTTCACACGCAGTACCTAAGTTTACCCATTCTGTAGGATATGTGGATTCATGAACTCATACATATAAATTCCTACATGGATGGAAAAATAGCTCTTCTGTCTTTACTTTCCTAATGTATGAATAAAAAAGAAAATTTGTGGCTGGGGGCAAGACTGGGATATGAGATCTTAGAGAGCATCAGAAGAATGAATCAAAGAAAAAAGAAAAGACTCAAAAGATGTATACTTTGTGGTTAAGAAATGGAATGTCACCATAATTTTCTTCAAAAAAACTCTTTGATCAACTGAACCATGACCTGCCTGCTGCAGTTCCAGTGAGGGTAGTTAGTCCTGGATAGAAGAACAATACAGAAATTTGGGTCCATTCATATGGATGCTTGATCAAGAAATTGTTTATTTCTTGTTAAATTTATTTCTTGTTATATTAACTAATAGTCCTTATGGAAAGTAGCAACCACTAGAATTCTCATTCTTAGTATTTATTTTTTCAGAAATTCAAGTGGTATCTTAAACGCAGGAGGCTAGGTTAAGTTCAGCTGTGTACATCCATTTCAGGAGAAAAGAAAAAATATTTCTTGGATCTATATAGCTTCAGACTTTTAAATCAATAACTAGGAATCTTCTAAACCTAGTCTGCATGTTGGCAATCACTCCACAAACTCTTAAAAAGAAAAGGTAAGCTACCATGTGATTCTGCAAAGAAAAAGTATTCCAGACAATTCTAATCTCTTGCAATAGGGGAATGCTTACTATCTTTACCTCTTACTATTTTTTACCAGAATCATGCAGTATTTTACCATCGTGGACAAAAATGTCTTTAATTCAAATTCAGGAAATAACTGATATAAAGAAACTTGATTTCAATTTGACTACCAGTACTGAAACATCCATTTGTTTCAAATCAGTAGTCATCCAGATAATAATTATCTCAATACAATTTGTTTCCATTATCCTTTGTTAAAATTCAATTCTTCCACATCATTTTGCTCTATAAATTTTAAGAAACCTAGCTCATAGAGTGAACTAAAAGTGTTTTTTCTTTTTACAAAGAATGTTATTATTCATGAGCCAGCCAATTACTTTATTACAATTAAAGTAATACCACATGATAACGAAAGTTACAAAAAAGCAAATTCTAGCATTTAACTAGAAGCACTCATAAAATAGATAATCCAGAATACATGCATATTATTTTTCATTAAAATTAAATTCTTGTAGATCATTCCCAGACATTGAAATTATATCTGCATCTTGTTGAATGATGCCCACAATAGGTATACTGACTCGATGTACTTATTTTCCCAGAAACATCTGCATTTAAAGAAGAAATTTTTTAAATGGAAAATATTGTAAGACCCAAATAAATTAGTCTCAAAGGTTGAGTAACTGACAGATGGTGAGAAAAATATTTGAGGTCTATAATATTATCCCAAGGTTTTCTGAATCTCTTCCTGGAGGCAATCATTGACTATGTTTTCTCCCTCTAAGACATGTTCTGAGAGTAGGATCACCATATGTGTGAGTTCTTATTTTTTTAATAGACAAAATTCCTGAAGCAAAATGTAATACAGTGTCTATATACTTATATACAAATATATGTACATATATGTACATATATATGTATGTACACATACATGTGTATATATATTACTAAAGCTTACTGGATATGATTTCAAAAAATGGAATCTTCTACAACCCTTTGTTCAAAAACACAATTTCTATTTTCTTTTGAAAAGTATCAGTGTCTTTGACTTTGAGATACAATTAGGGAATTCCCTCTATGCAACCCAAAATTATTTCTAAATAAGATAAACAAGATTTTCTCATGAAATTTTAACAACAACAACAAAAAAACTGAAACATGTATAAGTAAAGTAAGTTCTAGAAGCTATCCCTGAATTCACCAAACTATGAGTTGTGAGTCAACTGGAGAGGTAAGGCTAAAGTAAGCATGCATTGTTTCTAACTTTTTCAGTGCCCCAGGACTTGACTCATTTCATTTGTGCATCATATGTATATTTTGGATATGAATGCACTGTTCTGGTTTACCAGGTACATAGAAACCCTAATTCTTAGATAGAATTCCACTCATAGAATTCCTAATTCTTCAATTATCACTAGCAACCTTATGGTTATAATGTAGCCACTTAAGACACATGTTCACAGAGCATTCAAATTCTGGTAAAGGTATGACCTTTCAGGATCTTCACCTGATAGAGTTGCTTATTATAGTGCAATCAATTGCTATTCTGGTTTTATATATAAATATCTATAAATTTCATTTTCCAGAATGAAAAACACAGTTGCTCTCATTATTTCCCAAAATCTGCTTTCCCAACCTATAAAATGGAGTGTTAAGTTAAGGAATAGAGTGAGTTCATCAAGGTAGAAGGTTCTTAAGGTTTCTTTTAGACAACCAACTCCTCTGTTTCTGGTAACTTTTTATCTTAGCACAGTTCTTTGAAATCCTGACTTGTACAGAATTAATATGAGAGAATTAGTAAGAAGACAGAACCCAGTACAAGTATTCTTAGAGTAGGAGTAATGTTAACAGGGTGGCTGGCATGGGTGGTGCAAGAGTAGATAACAGGAGAAAGAAGACCCTAAAACAAGACTAGTTGTAGTAGAAATAAAACAACCTTGAGTGACCTTAGTCATTGCTCAGTTGCTATGAGTTTGAGCCCTTCATTATAAATTAAGACTAATAAGGCTTGATTCATAGGATTGGTTTTTATGAGAGGAGAGGGAATTAAATGTAATAGTAGATGTAGATGTCAATTGTAGAACCAGACATAATTATAATTTGCTTTTCTCCTTATCATAATTTTACTCATGTGTATCCATATTAGAACAGCCCACCCAGCCCTCCAGAGAATTTGAAAACAGGCAACAGTAGTCAGCTTTTAGTTCTTTCCTGGCAAAGTGCCTGGTTTTCTCATAATATTTTCCTTCTACCATGGATGGATGAAAGCAAAATAGGTACAGCAATTTTCTCTCAGATGTTGGTAACTTCCTTTTTTATTAATTAGCATGTCATGAATCTAAGGATCTTTTCAATCTTTTTGTCACTCATCTTGATTAGCTGACTTAACTCATTGATGGTGTAGTTGGTTCATGACGTTGCAAGACATTTTTAAAGACTCGGCTGGAAGAGAACACTGTTAAACCCCACAATAAATGACTACTTTGGAAATCCAAGCTTTAAAGAAAGGTCAGATCAACCCAGAGAAGCTACTCTTAAATGAAACACCCACACAGCATTTTCCCAGCTCTCCATAAAGGTTCCGAGGAATAAAAGCATAACTACAGGTATTAAAAGGCTTTTGTCCTTGTGCTAATCTTTGGTTTCATCAGGCTGTTCAAAAAAAAAAAAAACTAATTCTACATCACTTAATTTTGGACATGTGCTTTGCAATTTCAGCTGTGTTTATGATAGATCACTTAGCTGATATTACATCTTGTTTCTATTACACTGTACCAACTTCATATAGAAGGGAAGTGGCATGACAAGTCATAATTTATCAAGAAAAAGAGTTAGAGAAAATGTCAAATAAGGGCAGTAAGTATGTGATGACTCTACTGTATAGAGCACAAGTAACTGGAAGAAATCAGTTTTAAACTTATAATTTAATTTAAGTCACAGTCTAATGACTCTAGCCAGGAGAAATTTTAAAAACAGGTTGTGGCAATAGTGAATACAAATTCAAAAGAGGACTGGCTCTTAAAATTCTTACAAAGAACTATGAGTTCCTTGGGGAATTTCTATATTAAGACCCTAGTTATGAAGCTGGGCCAAGTCTCCACACAGACTAGTGAACTCTGTCTTATGTAGCTTAATTGGGAAAAGAGCTGCTCTTTTTCATCATAACAATTAACATTAGTGAGTTACCTACTATGTGCCCAGAGCTCCTCTAGGCTCTTTATTCCATAAACTAAAAAACTACACAATAGTCTAAAGAGGTATATGCTACTATTAATTTCACCAATATAAATTCCCATTTCACCAAATGGATTCCACAGCACCAAATATTACATTTCATGCTCAAGTATATTCAGCTTAGAGACGCAAAAGTGAAATTTAAATAGAAGCAATTTGACTATAGACTTGAATTCCTAACCAAATTATTGCATTGTTTTTCTTTTGAATGCAAGCATTCCTGCTACCACCTTACATGTATGTTTGGGGGATGAGAGAATAATGTGTTTTTTTAATATCACATGGTGAAAGCAGCATTGGCTTCGGGGGGAAAATAAAAGGACTAGAACAGAGCAATGAAAATCCAGAGAATGAAAAAAATTCTAATAAAAACACAAATACATCTGAAAACAACTTGGCACTGGCATCCGATACCATGGTTAGCAACTTGACTCCTGACACTTATATGTTTTTCCTTTGAGATGTATTTCCTGGAGGGCATTTGCTTCTAACAGACACATGTTCATAAAAACAAAAATCACATCCTGACTATAGTCTGCTTTGTGACTCCATTGTTTACCTAAGAGAGAAATGTCAGTACATTCCCTCCACCTATACTTACATTTCACTGTAGCTTAGCAGAGTGGAGTGCAGGTGAGATTTGTACTAGAAGGCACCTCAGTAGAGCTTTGCATCTTTGTTTAAGACCAATATGCATTGTTAAAGTTTGTCTCTAATTGTGAGAGTGCTCTTCTTAGTCATTTGGGGGGGGGGGGAATTAACACCCTGATGAAAATCATATATGAATCCACACCTTATTTCACATTATGTTAATATCACTCTGCTGTTGACCTATCATGTAGGAAGTAATTAGTATCAAAAATACACAGATCATAGAAAACTAGACACAATTGTGAGTAGTTGTAGTTAATTCAGTATTCTACATTTTAAAAATGGTCAAAGTACTAGAGTCACATTTACTTATAATTAACGCTAGCCTGACACAATGTCCCTCATTTTTGTAGCAAATATTTATTGAACATCAGCATCATAGGAGACATGCACTGTAGGCAGCAGATATAGTAGGGCTCAGAGGAACCTGAATTCTCCCATCATGGAGACAAGAATCTTTCTTACATTTTATAGAAGAAATGTACAAATCCTGCTGTGACTCCAAATGATAGATTTTATCAAGGAAGTGTGAATATTGGATTGTCGTCCTAATGGATGAACTAACTTCATATTCCAGGTTTTGCTCTCAGTCAATGACAAACCTCTCACTGCACACATCCACACATACCTAAAAACACAGAAAACAAATGACTTCAATATACATATGCATTCCTCAACCCACTATTGCTGTTTTTTAATATTATATTGAAACACTCCATTCATCTTATATAATGATGCAAGCATGGTGTTCTGAGTGACTTAACTGTCCTAGAAACTGCAAGACATCCCAAATTTGGAAATCTTTAAACAGAAAGAATCCTCCTAAGATATAGTAATGTTCTGCTCTGATATCTTTATAAAATTCACAAATGAAACTCTGCTTAGATCAAATTTAGGAATCTATCAATGTCATTCCCATACTTCTCATCACCCCTACACCTTTATAAGCTGACTCTAGAGATCATGCATGCTCATTGTAATAGTGTATTGCAAAATCATCACTTGGGATAATAAACTTGCCTCCAGAATTAGTTCATGTCAAAATGGAATTAGATATTCTCAAGAGAGTTAGTGGGTCATTTTCCTAAGTACGAAGGAGGAAGGAGTAGAAATAAATGGGAAGCATGTGGTACATATACACGATGAAATACCACGCATCCATCAAGGAGGACAAACACATGTCATTCGCAGCAACCTAGATGGAACTAGAAAGACTCATATTGGCAGAAATAAGCCAAAAAGAAAAAGAGAAGTACAGGATGGTCTCACTTATATGAGGGATACAGGGAAAATCAAACAAATAAAAAATGAAAACAACCAATGGGACTGAACCACGGAATGAGAGAGGAGGAGGGGGAAGAAGGCAGGGGAGGTGAAGCGTACAAAAGATCAGGATAGTTATCAAATGTTAGTGAAGTGGGAAAGCCCCGGGATAAAATAAATAAATAAATAAATAAAATAAAACAACAACAACAACAACAAAAAACCACACACACACTTACCATATATCGGAAAAGAACAACAGGCCAAACAACCAACAACTAAACATCAACTTAACCAAACAACAATTTGCAGAAAAATGGGAGGAGTGACT
>PVHY01030824.1:0-13123 GCA_004024945.1 Uropsilus gracilis
TTGCTGCCATGATCTGGCTATTGTGAATAATGCTGTTGTGAACACAGGTGTGCAGATACCTGCTTGAGTCCCTGCTCTCACTTCTTTCGGGTTTGTCTTTGTGCAAGTACCATGCTGTTTTGATTAATGGTAGCTTTGAGTAAGCTTTGTTTTATTGTTTAATTGGATTTTTCATTCACTATATATTTTTTTCTTACCTCATTGTATATCCCAAAGTTCTCCCACCTCTGTGTCACCTGTGAACTGCTTTGAGTAAGCTTTGAAATCAGGAAATGTGAATTTTTTCAACTTTGGTCTTTTTTATATTAGTTTGACTATTTAGAGTCCCTTCATTCCATATGAATTTATGATGTGTCTTTCTATTTCTGCAAAAAGAGGACATTGGAATTTTGATAGGGATTGCTCTGAATCTGCAGATTGCTTTGAGTGGTATTCATAGCCACGCAATATTAAGTTTTCCAATCCATGAACATAGGATGCGTTTCCACTTACATATGTTCTTCTTTCATTTTTCTCATACTCAAATGTTTGACTTTCGTTTAGCTCTTTCTCCTGCCCCAGATAGTCTCTGATTATCTCGTGTAAATCACGTTCCTTCGATCTCACCATGTTACATACCAAACTCATGAATATAACACCTTTTCCCCTAGTCTTCCTTTATTTAAAAAAAAAGCCAGAAAAACAACTTTCTGTCATTCACACACACATACACACACACACACACACTCACACTCACACACTCACACACACTAGCTTTCCACACTGTGACTTTGCTCACAGGTCTATAGGCAGTGACCTTTGGGGGCCTCCTTCAGACCCTCAACCTCACCAGCCTCCCCCCTTCCTTGACTGACCTGTGCTTGCTAATTCAAACATATTTCCCGGCTCTGTCCTAGAGTTGTGAAGTCTCTGGCTCCGTCTGTCCTCTTTATTCTTGGCCTCCCTCCAACCCGGCTCCCCTCTCCCCACCACGAACTTCTGAGGCTCCGGTGTGGCCAAGTCACTGCAGAAACCAGAGGCTCCTCACTGACCGGGAGTGAAGTTCCCTTGTGGGTCTCTGTCCTTTCTGGTGTCCCACAGTAGGGCTGGGTGGGGTGGGGAAGGCAGTCCCACTGACCTCTAGCTGGGAACTTGAGGAGCACAGAGCAGAATGAGCCACAGCTGGGGTGGAGGATGGAGCTGGAACTGCTTTGAACAGGAGCTGCCATGTCAGAGCTTCCTGATGTGGGGTCCAGCTCACGCCCATGGTCCCCGGCTGGGTTTATACTGGACCACCTGTCATTGCCAAACCAAAGCCTCCCTGTCTTTGCCCCCTTCCTGGCGTGTCATTTCCGGATCAGAGCTGTGGTTTTCTCCCTACTCACCCGTCAAGACCCAGCTGAAGCCCCTTCTTCCAGGATGCCATCTTGGTACTTGGATTCACTTTGCTCCCCATTTCCCTCTCTGGGGTGCTCGTCAGTCCAGGCCTGCCATTTGAGTTGCCCATGTACCTGGTACCAGGCAAGAAGCTATCTGAGTTCAGGGATTACGGGTCAGTCACCTACATCCCTTCTGGCTTCAGGCACAGGGCCTCCCGCCCTTGGGGCCTCTCTTGGGAGGGTTTGCAGGGGATCGTGCTTCAAAGAGTCAAGGGAGGCAGGTGTTGGAGACTCACCTGAGTGTGTTTAGGCACAGTTCACGCTTGTCCAGGGGACACAGGCCGTTCTCAGATCTGTGTGTGTTCTTCTTTCCAAACCAGTGCTTAGAGCGAGCCATGAAGTTTGCCTTCGAGGAGTTCCACCTCTGGTACCAGTTCGCCCTGTCCCTCATGGCTGCTGGAAAGGTGAGTTGCCCTCCGTGCCGCACGACCCGCTCCCCTTGGCTCATGTCTTCAAATTCCAAGAGGCGACAGAACGCCTCGCGGAAGTCTAGACCGACTCTCTGAACCTATCCTGTAGCCGTGCACGAATGAGCAATCACACGTAATTATCTGGGAGCCCACGGGGACACCTTGTAGAAAAGAAACATCTGCCTTTTCCTGCTGTTGCCGCCTTGTCCTGTGAAAGTGTCGCTCAAACTAAGGCTAGTTCTTCACCCGACACACTCACTCATTTGAGAAAAGGAAGCTGCTCCCGGAGGCAGAGAGCTTCTAGGCCTGGTTACAATACGCTGTGGGAGACAGCGCCCGCTGACGGAAGGCTGGGGCTGCCCTCACAGCTGTGTGACCCAGACTGGGTCACCTGGAGCTCAGTTTCCTTTTCAGTAGAGGGGGCTAACAGTAGGTGCATGAGGTAATACCATTAGGAGTGTAGAATAGCTGCTACATGGCTCACACCTCGGAAAGGCAAGAGCCGTGCTATTCTCGGTGATGCGACCATCTTGTCAGGCCTGAGATGTGAGGTTATCTGACCAAAGTGGAAACAGCTCTAGTGTGGTATGCTTTAAATTGGGCAGTTTATTATTTTTTAAAAAAATCTCAGATACCACTGTCTTGATAACTTTTCTTGTATTTACAATGAGGGGGGCTCCAGGGAAGCACTTCTGCTTGTTTCCATCACCTCTGACCCCACCCCCCTCACTCAAGGTGGGTTTCCTCATCCTCAGGTCCCAGGCGGGGTTGGACTCAACAGTGGGAAAACTCATAAGGCTCCCTAAGCAAAGACCCTCCTGAGGAGGCTTTAGCATCCAGTTCCTTCAGGTTTCTGCCTCTCACAGACGTGCTCTCCTCCCACCAGTCGGCGCGCGCTGTGAAGGTGCTGAAGGAGTGCATCCGCCTGCGGCCGGACGACGCCACCATCCCACTGCTGGCCGCCAAGCTGTGCATGGGCTCCCTCCACTGGGTGAGTGGTACCCGATGTCCACTCCCAGGAGGGCCGCCAGCCTGTTCCATGTCTGGACAGTGAGAGAAAATGGCAATGCGCCTGAGCTCCGTAGAAACCAGGCTGTTCACTGCCCCAGGCCCACCCGGGAGTCAGTGTGCGATTGGGTTCTAGTCTAGGAGCTGGAGTCTTTGTTGCTCAGGGGACTACACCTCAGACTTGCAGTGTGGAAAAGGTGTGTTTTGACAAATGATAGCCTCTTTGCCGGACCAAGTCTTCCTATAAAGCTAAGAGTTCGCCTTTCCCTTGGCTCATGTGTTAGCCCAGTTTCCTTCATCAAGCTTCCTTCACCTAGAATCTCCTCTTCAAAGAGTTGTGTTCAAAGTGGAATTTGGGAATCGCCTGGTTTGTAGCAGGTCTCGCACCTCAAAAATACACCATCAAAAAGAGCAGAAAATTGAAAACTCAGACTAATTGCTGAGATGGCGGTAGAGATGGCTGCCACAGGCGGCAGACTTCCAAGTTTTCTCTGATTTCCAGGACGAGTGACTAGAGGGATTCACCCCCGAGACTGAGGCACTTTGCTAAGGTCCTTTATCGTCTGGTCCTTGCTGCTTGTTTTCTTCCAGTGATTCCCACACAACAGGACAGAGGAAACCTCGAGAAAAGTGGTTCTGCGTCTGTTAAATTTCGCTTCCCATGGGGAGGGGGAGGGGCCGTTTAGAAATAGCATCCTCTCCCCTGAAGTGCAGGGCTGGGAAGGCGCTGTGCGGCCCACGCAAGTTTCCACACTTGGTGCCACAGGTGGGCGGCCGATGCCACCATGGTGCAGAGCCCTGGGCAGGCGCCAGTGTCCAGCCAAGACTCTGCTGGGCTCCCTCCACTGCAGCCCCCGGCTCTCACACCTTGAGGTGAAACTTTGTATTTTGAAGTGAGACTGGAATCTTTTCTGTGCGTTTTCCTCAGTTCCACTAACATTTCCAGACCCCACAAATGCAGCGGACCAGGCGCTGCCAGGTCCTGTCCCCGGCTCCAGTGGCACCCGCCTTTACCCCCGTCTGAAGGAACCGGTCTTAGCTCTGCTGTTGGTGCATGGGGCGAGGGCTTCCCTGTGGTGCCCCCGTCTCCTTGGGGTCAGCTGAGGCTGGGTACGTGTGCCGTGAATTGTATGGAAAATGGGGGGGGGCAGGCGTTCTGAAATTGCTCACAGCTTGTGGGGAAAAGGAACTCAAGCCTAAAAGGAATCTTTATGTCCTAAGAAGATGGAGCTGCCCAAACACAAAACAGCTCAAGCATTATATCCTTTACAGAAACACACACACACACACACACACACACACTCACATTAAGTTTTAACTTCCAAATACTTAACACAGACTAGTTACAGAATCAGTCAGAAGTAAAGATGGAAAGGTGTCCCCCCCCACCAACCCACCAAGGGTGGAAGTGACTCTGGAAATCAGGGCAATAAGGAAACATCAAGGAGAAACGGGCCGGGCCAGGATGCTGAGAGCTGTTTGCCAGGCTCCCACAACGGGAGCAGACGCACCGGAGTGGAACTGGAAGATGTGGCAGTTAGTTTCACAGTGACTCATCAGAAACCCGCTTTTGGCAGCAGATGCTCATGGGAACTCGTGTTAGAAATTCTGCATGTTGTTGTTGTTGTTCTAACTTGTCTGGTTTTTCAGTTGGAAGAAGCTGAGAAGTTCGCCAAAACTGTCGTTGACGCAGGAGAGAAAACGTCCGAGTTCAAGGCCAAAGGCTACTTAGCTCTGGGGCTCACGTACAGTCTGCAGGCCACGGATGGTGAGAGGAGGCCCCGCCCCGGTGCAGGCTGGGGTGGGGCTGCCTGGGCTGGGCTCACAAACTGGGCTGTTCTTGCATGCTCCCCCGGGGGTGTCATTCCTGCTATTTCATACTCTGCTGGGGGAGTGGGAGGGCAGGGCCTGAGGCTGGGAGTCAGTGCTCCCAGGCCCTCCTCCCAGGTGTAGTGGGCGCAGACTGCCCCACTGGGGTTGCAGGCCCTTGCATGAGAGGTCAGGTGAGCAGGATCTTGGGAGACTGTTCACCCAGCCCAGCCTGTACCTGCCTCTGCCCCAGCGCCTGGCTGGGACTGTCCCCAAGGATGGGTGTTGGGTCATAGCTGCAGGGACAGAGGAGAATTCAGGGCCAGCCATCTAGGACGTGTCCCTGGACTGGTCTGACCTGCCTCTCCTCCAGTCACGTGTTTTATTAGGTCAGCACATTGTACGGATGTCTGTTTGCATATTTCATGAAGTTTCTGATATGTTGACAGAACATGTAAATTGGTAAATTGTTTTTCCAAACTCTTAATAGCATCTGCTTAACATTTTTTCAAATATAACACCATCTCACAAATGAATGAGAATGACCTTCTAAATCAGCATGAGATCAAATATCCCTGTGACGACCCCCAAGCTCAGAAGATAGCCCCCCTCCACCCCCAGCCACCCAGGGAGCCCCTCACACGGTCCCTTAAGAGAAAACAGCTGCTTGACGTTTGCGATGCTGATGCTCTCGTTATTATATGACACATTACCCAAATCTTGTTTGTCCCTCAGCCCTAAAACATCAGAGGCCCTGGAGCAGATTTGCATAAAAGCTGACTTTCAATCATAGTTGTTGTTGTTATTCTTTTCATATCCCCAATATGCTGGCACCACTCAGCTCCCTTGTAGTGGTGGCAGACTTTCACTAAATTGCACATTAATTGCCACATGTTTATGCCTATGAATTCGTAACGTGGACTCCACCCCTCATTGGTCTTGTAACCTTGGGAGACACCCTGGACTCT
This sequence comes from Uropsilus gracilis, assembly GCA_004024945.1. Classification (NCBI taxonomy): domain Eukaryota; kingdom Metazoa; phylum Chordata; class Mammalia; order Eulipotyphla; family Talpidae; genus Uropsilus; species Uropsilus gracilis. The sequence goes on from PVHY01030824.1 coordinate 5,614, forward strand.
GCTGGGTCTCCTCCTGCATTTATGACTCTGCCGGACACATCCAGGCTTCCCTCCAACCCGGTCTTGGGCTCTAGCCACACCCAGTCCCCCAGTTCCCCACACCTTCCCCAAGGATGGGTTCTGCCCCGGTACTATTGTTGATAAGATCCCTGCAGCCCCAGCCACAAACACCCTCCTCCGGGACCTTCTCTTGGCACAGTAGAAAGTACCTTGTCAGTGGCCTTGGCGGACTCCAAGGGAGCCCTTTCCCACATCTCCCCACAGAAGACCTGTGGATGCTCAGCACGATGCTGCCTTACAATGGCGCTACCCTCCCTTGTGCTCCTGTCATGGTGTTGAAGGTCCAGGCCTTGGCTGTGTGTTAATCAGATGGGCCCTTCATGGCATCAAGCAAGCGCCCTGCCGAGCGTCAGAAGGACCTCTGAGGGCTGTCCAATTCACACCACCAGGGCTAGGATCTCTTCCAGACCACCCCAGCAGACCCCATCTGCCCCTAGAGTTACAAGCCACTCCCAGAAAACCAGACGTCCTTCTCCGGGAGTTTCCAGCTGATCTTCCACTGACAGCTCCCGGTCCCTGGGGGCACCAAGAGCGACCAGCCTGGTCACACTCTTCCCTGGGCGCCCTCCCCTGGTTCTGACCAGGGACCACGTCAGGACGGAACTGGACACATGGGTGCCGGAAGCTGCTCCTTTGAATCCAGTCTGAATGTACCGTTTTTGTGATGAGTTTTGTTGTTTGTCAAAGATTTCCTGATCTCCCAGAGCTCCTGATTAATTGAGCCCTTTTCTTAGCTTCCTTGCGAGTGATGCAGGAGGTCCTACAAAGAAAGGCGCTTCTTGCATTTCAGAGGTGAGTGGGAGTTCATCTTTTCACTCGGCTGTACATAATGACACCAAAGTATGATAAGTCTAAAAGGAAGAGATATTTATAAAGATTATGTAAACAGTGCTTTATCCCTGGGCCTCTTTCATCCTGAGCCCCCCCCCCCACCCCCCCACCCCCACGCTCACAACTGGCTGCATCACTTGTGGTCGTGTAAATCTGCATTCTGCATCTGTTTATCCACCTAGACACATTTTATTCATTCTCAGTACAGTGATTTTGGTTCTATGAAGAGAGATCCTTTGTCTCAGGAGCTGATTCCTTTTATTAAACACATTTGTCATCCTCTAGAAAAGGGATCATTCTCTTCTAGTTTTTTTCTTTTTTTTTTTAACATGTCAAGCTGCAGATTTTTATATTAAGAAATGAAAAGGGCAGATTTTCAGGACAGTCTTGAAATATGTTCAGACAGCCGGGCCCCTCCACCCCCGCCAGGCTCCATGATACCTGCGCTAGTCACAAAATTAGGAGACCCAAATCAGAGAAGGCCCAATTGTCCGCGGTGCTCTTTCACCTCCCTCCTTTGACCAAGCCTCCCCCCTACACCAGGAAAAGAGACTGAACAGGCAGTGCCCCGCGCAGGGGAGGGGCAGACAGGCCTGCTCCAGAGCTAATGAGGTCGTGTGGGATGCAGGTCTCCCCACTCAGCCAGCTTTGCCGGTCCGATGAAGCCTGCCCTGCTGTCACCGCACAGCACCATCCGGCTACCTTGTGATGAGTCCTCCCTGTTAAAGTACCGCTCGCGCTACGATCTAATATTTCTGTTCCTGTTGCCGCCAACTAGACCATCGGTGGGTGGGGCATTCGGATGACGGAGGACACGGGCTGTTCTTGGCTTATTTAGGTTGATGACCTTTTGTGACATGGGTCCACAGTTTTGTTTCTTTGAGGCTGTAACTATTTTGTTTTTTAGTCTCTGTATCCTGTTATTCACGTGGTCATTGTTGACCTGCATAAAAATACTGTGCCGAGCTGTAACCAAGGTTCTCCAAGAGTACTACAGAGAAAACTCCAATTAAGTTCAAATAAGAAATTATATTTTAGCCAGGCACAGTGGCTCATGTCAGTAGGCTTCAGCCTGTGAAGCGGCCGGGGCTAGGGATCACAGTTCGAGTCCCACCTGGAGCCTGTAGCGAGACCTAGTTCCAAAACAATAGCTGGGTGTGGAGGCGCGCGCCTGTAATCCCAGCTATCTGGGAAGCTGAGGCTGGGGGTTGCTTGAGTCTGTGGTACCCCGGGCAATGAGAGCCTGAGGTTCCATGGGCAAAAATAGTGAGACCTAGTCTCAAAAAAAAAAAAAAAAAAAAAAAAGAAATTATATTTTAAAAAATGATGGTGTAGAGAAGTTAGTACATTGAGACAAGAATTTGGTTTTTCCCACCCATTCCATTAGCAAACTCTAAGTGATTTTTGAAGTAACCTTGTCCAATTTAAGTTACTTTAGCTATTTTTAATTTTATCTTTTTAGTGTCAATATGGAGAAAATTCAGTATTTTTGTTGTTTTATTGTATAAGTCACAGTTTTATGTTAAGTTTGCTATGTGCACATATTTTTGAGTTTTACCACGGTAGAGCAAATCACAGAGCATCAGTATATTACTGGGTTCCCATCACATTCTCTCATTTATCCTCTTGCATCTATGGAGTGGATTCATGCCACAATCAAGATGTGCCCCCACCCCCACCCCCGGACCTTCCTACCTGAACTGTATGCTTATTGCAATATAATAAATCACTGGAACAAGTGGTTGCCTGAAACTGTAACCCAGTGATGTCAAATTTAGAATTGCTGTTGATCCTGTCACCTTTCCTATGTGTGAGTTACATTGATTTCTCGGAACTGTATCTAGTCACTCACCCAAGTTTCATTTGGCCCTCTCCGTGCCTAATGGTCTGCCTTAGATTTCTTTCCTTAGAACGAGGGCCGCCTGCGGACTTGTCACAGCGGCCGTGTCCCTTCTTCCATGCAGTCTTCCGCTCTTGTTCCCTTCAGCCTGAAACTCTCTCATCTCTTCCCATCTTCTTCCCACTCTCTCACGAGCTCACAGTTGCTGCTTCGGCTTGCCAGGCCCCATCTGGTGAATGACAGAAAGTACCAGTTGACATCTGCAAACAGGTCTATCTCTGCGCTCAGCTTTTGTTGGTTTTCTCCAACACGAAGTGAGGAAGGCATTTCCATTTCAAATGATGTGGTGTTTTAGATCCTCCAGTCCTAGTTTGTAAAGCCCACACATGGCCGCCCAAGAAGGTGGCCATTGCATCTGTTTCACTTTTCTTAGATCAGCTCATCGCCCCGGCTCCCCAGGGAGCCATGCTGTTCTCTCTCAGAGCCTGACTCCATGCTGCCCAGCGGCCGCTCGTTGTCCTCAATTTCTTTTTTTGCTTCGGTTTTAATTCAAAGAGATTTTGTGAAGTGTCGGTTTTTATAAAAGACTCTCCAAAGTTAGTTATTTGTGTGAAATAAGGACTGTTTTCCAAAGGAATTGCATTGTTCCTTGCTCCAGGTACACATGAGGTAGGACTATTCTAGTGCTTTGCAGACTTAACAAAAGTCTAAGGGGAAAGACTCCACTTAAAGCTTCCTAAATGGAAGTGGCAATTCAGAAACCACTTGGGTAAGAGACACTGAAGTCTTCTCCATGCAATTCTGTTTATATCACCATTGAACATTTTTTGTTTGAAAAAACCGTGTGACTTAAGAAGGGGGAGGGGGGCTGCAAGTGTAGTTTGCGGGGATTCAGAAAGAAATGCTGCCTGGTAGACAGGTGATGTTTCAAGGTTGCCTGGCTGCGTTTGCTGTCAAGGCCCTCAGCACCGCGCCTGAGCAGTTGGGTCTGGCATTTGCCCTGAGCAGAGCACAGTGAAGAAAAGGGTCGTGTTAATCGCAAAGCTTGCTGAAGACGCTGGCTTCTTCCAGGCCTCTGCTTCCGTGGCTCTTGGCGCTGCAGCGAGCAAGCCTGCAGACGGTCGGACGCGGTCTCGGGGACTGGGTCCTGGCCTGCGGAAACCGGGGTGCTCCACTAATAAGAGACAGCGCAGGGACATGCGTCTACCCCGGGGCTCTCCCCACCACCTCACCTGCGTGCACGTTGTTGGCATGTGGCGTCTTGCCTGTCTTTAGAGTGACTGACAGCTGCGGTTTGTCTGGAACAGAGCCATTTCCAGAACATGGCGCTTTCAGTGCTAAGACCAGGAAAGCCCGGGCACAGTGGCTTCTCCTCTGGGTGTCACGGGACCTACTGGAAGGTTCCAAGCCATGGACTGAGCCAGGCTCGTGCGTTTTTCGCTTAACTTTTTGATACGCTAACCCCAAGTCCGCAGTAATCAGAGCTGAAGGGCGTGTCAGGGACAGTAGGCTCACTGGGTCAGATAGGGTGGAGGGGACCATTCTAGACGTCTACTTTGCCTCTTCTGCTGCTGGCTGTTCTTGGGGGAAATGCTGCACTCGGAGATGCTTCGCAAATTGTAGTTGTTACTGTTACAAGGTCTTGCGGATCAACGTCAAGCTCACACATCTTCTCTGCCTTCTTGGTTCAGCTTGAGCGGCTGTGGGAGCTGAGTCTAAGAGAACCTCCAAGGCCTGTGGGCTCCAGGCAGGTGCCTGGTGGGCCCAGCCCATGCTCTCCACTGGCTGCCTGTGTGCTTCTCTCAGGACGCTGCTCCCACTGCTCCGTGGCGATCACTCTGGGCTGCTCTTCCAGGAGAGGCACTTGCATTGTTTATCTCCAGGTTCCCAGAGGCTGGCACAGGGCCTGGCACCACAGCTCTTAGTGCATGGTGTGGGTGGGTGGGTGGATGGATGGGTCTGTGCATGGAAGGGTGAATAGATAGCTGAGTGGGGGCAGGGGTGGATAAGGTGAGTAGTCCATATTCTATCCATTCTATCCATGTGGAAGAGAAGTTGGATCAGTGGATGTGGACGTGCCATGACAAGGGAAGCCATGTGTGAGGGTCCCTCTGGTGACTTTCAGGTCTCTGGGTTTCTCTTAGCTGTCTCTCCGGGTGCACACTGCATGGAATGGGGTCTGTGGTGGTCTTTAAATTCGTGTGCAGGCTTGCCGTTTGTTCACTGACTTCCTTCTTCTCACCAGCATGGCTTGATGACTTCTGTCTGTAAGGTTTCCTATGGTCCGCCGCAGCGTCTTTGGTGCGGGAAGTCCAGGGCTGCTCTGCACAGTGTTTTCCAGGGTCTCTGTGAGATCAGCTCGTGCAGTCCTCGTTTCATCGGCCATTCTCCTCATTCCCTTTCTCTTTTCACAGGCTAAGGTGGTCAGTTTCACTCAAGTGCCCAATTGCTGAAATAAGATTTTGGGTTTTTTTTTTTTTTTTAAGTATGTGCTTAAGCTGTGCCTCGGGAGAAATCTGGCCACTGTCTGTCTGTCACCAGCTGAGAGAACCATCCCTCTGGGGCTGCCCTAGCAAACCCTGGAAGCACCAAGATTCCAAGCATTTCTGGTTGGTTTCTCTCAGCCTTGGGGCCAGCACCTGATGTTGAGTGAGGCCAGGATGAGGCCTCCCTCCAGAACCATCCTGTCCGCTAAGCCGTGGCTGGCTCACCCGTGGCTGATGTTGGGCAGAGGCAGCCATCGTTTGAGTTGATTTCATTTGTGGAAAAACTCAATGGGGCTAAGAAAAATTACAGCTCTAAATTATAGCTCTGAGACATTCTTCCTGAGGGTTGTCCAAATCTGGCTTTATTAATTGTGAAAGAAGATGAGATGAAGTAAATAATGTTTCAGAATTAATTCTGTGCTCATCTCCCCTGAATATTGAGAGAGAGAATCTAATCTCATTTTTGTGAATGCCAAAGCTGGTGGTGGTGGTGGTGAAGGTGGAGGTGGGGGGTGGGGAACTTGCTGGTGTACAAATTCATGGATAACCCGTGCCTGCAAAATATTAAAAACGGGAGCATACTGAGTAGGCCTGTGGTGAAAACATGACATTTAAAAGGGCAACACGGGCAAAACACTCAGCCTCAACCAAGCTTAGATCTGAGCATCTAAATACTTTGCTCTTTTAAGATTAATAAAGAATGGAAAGTGGCAAGCCTCTGTAGTCCAAGCCCTGGGAGGCAAGAGGCCAGGGATCACTTGAGTTCGTGGGGTCAAGACTACCCCAGGCAACATAGCGAGACCTGGTCTTGAGAAAGCAGCCAGACATGATGGCATGCACCTGTAATCCCAGCTACCTGGGAGGCTGAGGCTGGGAATTGCTTGAGTATGCGGGATTGGGACTATCCCAGGCAACAATGGAGGCTACCCCCATATCTAGCCAGTCAGTCCTGTGTGTGAGCAACCACATTTGCCCAACAGTGGCTTGTTGGACTCAGCATATTTTCTGACTGACCAACACTATGGAGATGTCTTCACCCTCTTCCCTCAGAGCAGGCAGGCACTGCTCCAGGAACCCTCTGCTACAGAAAGCCATCCCAGGCATGCTGGTTGCAACTGAGCCCACAGGTTTGGCTTGCTTTTTTATCCTGAGCTTGTTTCCTACCAGCAGAAGGACCTGCTTTAATCACAGAAGGTTCACAGAGTGGAATGAGGGGTTCATTACTAGCTGAGTCCCCACTGGGCATTAATCTGCTTGGCCGTGCCTTGTAAAGAAAGTGAAAGTTTGTTTTTTCTCTTCTCCCCAAACTGCTCAACACTGAATGATGTCTCTTTTGTAGTCACATTTTGAGTCATTCTTGGTCAAGTACTGTTGACTTCCACACAATAGCAAGACTGGCCATGTTTACTCTCAATTAGGAGGTCAGTCTGCCTCTTCCCATCTGGTGTCAAAGGCCAGCTGAGAAAACTAAGCCTGTCATCCTGCCCCCAAGTCTGGCCCATCACGGCTGCACAGAACGAACTCGTGGGCTGACGAGATTCCCTAGGGCCAGCCCAAGACTGCATTTCTTTTCTCCCTGTTGTTCATCAAAAACTGAGACCTGGTCTTACGAGAGAAGTCAGGTCTTTGACTTGCTGCGGTTTCTCTGAAATCCAGAAATGCGGGTGCAGCAGCACCGAGCATGGTGCTGTCACCTTCCCAGTGTGGTCCCTGCCTCCCTGACCCAGCGGCTCAGGGCCGCTCCCACTTGGCCCCGGGTGGCAGGCAGGCAGGCGCGCGTCAGCTGGGGGAGGTCAAGCTTGGGCCCTGTGGGCTCCTCCAGCTGCTCCCTCAGAGCCCGGGTTAGGCTGCCACTTCAGACACCGTACCAAACATGGCCATGTGCGTCTGTGTCGTGCCTGTGTCCCGGAGCGGAGGAAACAGCTTTACACGTCTCCATAACCCAGGGGAAGAGCTTCAAGTAAACGTTCGATAAACTGAAACTGTGACCTTGGTTGTAAAATGCAGCTCGAATACATGATTGACAGGGGAAGTGAACGTGGCCCCTCTCTGTGCTAATGGCCGTGGTTGTCTTTTCAGGGCTCACAGCCTGTCACCCACAGATCACCAGGCCACTTTCTACCTGGCTCTGCAGCTGGCCATCTCCAGACAGGTCAGTGTCTCTCACGGGCCCCAAGCTCCACACCCACCAGTCCTCACGTGGCTCCCTCAGCGCCAGGCTCAGGTGGGAGCTGATCTCCCTCACTCCAGAGGCTGACTTGAAACCAGGGGCTCTTCCCGAGACCCTGACCAA